>JAGFMF010011402.1:382124-411763 GCA_019455555.1 Galemys pyrenaicus
TTTTTTCATATGCCTGTTGGCCATTTGCATGTCCTCTTTGGAGAATTGCCTTTTTAGCTCTTTTGCCCATTTTTTGACTAGGTTGTTTTCTTTTTTTCTTTTTAGTCTGAACATTCACTTTCATTATCTGCTCTTCTTCCACAGAGCCATCAATAAGAAACTAAAGGAATAAAGGGGAGAGAGTGTTTGACCTTCCTATAGCTGATGTGCATGCTTCTAGGTAACTCACAGGCAGAAGACCCTTTATTTTCACTTTGATCGGGGAGTCCCACTTGTGCAGTCTAGGCCTCACGCCAAGAAGTTGATAGGCTGTCTGGTCAAAGATGACCGGGGTAAGCATTGTCTGACTTAACTTTCACATTAAACAGTGTCAGAGACTTGAAAAACGCATCCTTTAGACCACAGACTTGCTGACCCCAGCAACTGAGACCTGGACAGTGATTGGCCACCCTCTCCACCAGGCACACCCCGTACCTGGGAAAAACTGGGTCTGTAGCTATTTTGGTGTGGTTTACATCTCAAAAACAGCACTTAGCTATATCATTTGAAGCCTTCTTGAGTCAACTTTTAGGTGTAACAACTTTTTAGCTAGCTCCAGACAAGAGAAGAAAAAGAATTATATTTGGAGATTCGACTATTCATTGAAGAAGCAAGTCCCTCATGTAGGACTGTGTACTGTATCTCTTTTGAAGCATGTGTTTTGGAAGAACTGTATCATGTTTTTCTAGAAAATGATTAAATCACTTGATCTCTAGGGAGCTGCCAAGGATGTAAGTGATGATATGAAAAAATCATATGTCTTGCATGTGAGACCATCCAAATAGCCTTCTTTCATAAGCCAGGGATCACTAAGGCTAACTATTGTGTTCTTATTGTTTCTTCTCACGATCTTTAAATCCTAGAACCCCAAAATGGCAATCAGTGTAATCACCTTTATAACTCAGGTACACTGTTTTAATATGAGATCATATGTGTTTCTCAACACTATTTGCAATTCATATATTAGAGTGTGGAAACTTTTTCACTCTTCCTGGCCCCTGGCCCAGAGCTCTACCCTGCCCATCTATGCTGATTCTGTATTTGCAGTGGCTGGTGCCTCTATGTTTTGAATTTTCAGCATCCAAAGGAATAGGACCTGGTATCATGTGAACACGTATACAAAATGAATGAACAAATGAAATGAGATCAAAGCAAATGAATAGACCTTGGATGCTGTATGTTCTCTGCGAGTTTGTCTATCATACAGAAAGCCTGGGGCATAAAAACCCTGTACTTCCTGTTTGTTCATCCAGTCCAACAGGCAGATCCAGCAATTTTTGTCTACCTTTTAGATCATCTGCACATTCCTCCCCAAACAAAATATTCATCAAATTCAAAGTCTTGGCAAAGGTTGACGTCCCATAGATCTGAAGCTAATATTCAATATTAAAATTACTTGAAGATCTGCAATGTGGGGTTATAGGGTAATTCAATTATAAATGCTCTTCAGACACAATGAGAATTGGTAAATTATAGCTTTAGGGTCAAGTCTAGCCTGCTGCCTGGTTTTCTAAATAAAGTTTATGGGCACACAGCCATGTCTAGTTACTAGGTGTTCTATATTGAGGCTTTTGCCCTATAACACCAGAGACGTCATGACCCACAAAGTCTAAAAGAATCTGGCCCTTTACAGAAAAAGTTTGCCAACCCCTTAATAGATTGTCAAATAGGTCTTCCTCTTATAGCACTGAACACCCTATATTATTCCACAGTAATATACAATAGTATTTTTTTAAGATTTTATTTATTTATGCATATAAGAACTGGGGTACAGGCCAGAGGTGTGGGGAGTGAGAGAAAGAGTGGGGAATAAAACAGGCAGATTGACTGAAGTACACTGCTGAGGGGAGTAGCATGCAAGGCAGTATTGATCTGCTGCACCATGTGGGTCCCCTTCCTGGCTGGGGATCGAACTCATCCTGCAGTGACTGCACATGCTTTATAGTACAGTGCTTAACCCCTGAGCCACCAGGGAGGCCCCATAATAGTATTTTTTAAATTTGTATTGAAGAAAAACAACCTCAAATATTTGATTATTGTTTGTGTGCATGTTACATTCATAAATACTTCATTTTTTATACACTTAGATTATATTAGAGAACCTCTTTACTTGGGGAATGTGTTTCAGAAGTATCACATGATATGTTTGAGCCAGAGCTACAAGATTTATTTTTTCCCCAGTGATAAATACTATAGATAACTGAAGTGAAAATGATAATTGATAAAGAAAATTTGAACACACAGGGAAGGTGAAAGAATTTACAGTGAACATCCATATACCTACCACCTGTATTCTTCTATTAATAGATTAATATACTTAATTTATCATGTATCTGCTCATCTTCCCATTTCCCTTTCTAAGTGCCATTTGTTATAAAATACATATTACTTGTTATGCTTTTCAAAGTCATCCTAGAAATCACTACATTCCCTCCTCATACTTCAACTTGCATATCAGTAACTATGGTTTAATATTTATTTCAAATCCTATTTTCCCTTTGAAGTACAATTTACATACAAGGATAAGCAAATGAACACAAATTTGTAACCAGTTCTCTGTGAAGATAGAAACATTACCTATCATCTTAGGAAACCAGTTTACTCCCCTTCCCAAGAACTCCCTTCCTTGCTCTCTCAAAGACAACTTTCTGCTTTCTTTTAATGTTACTACTGCTGATTAGTTTTGCCTGTTCAAGAGTCCATATTAAATGGAACCAATAGGATGTTATTTTGTGTAAGGCTTCTTTCATTAAGCATTTTTGATTGACCTATGTATTAATAATGTCTATTGTTTTCATTGTTTAGCAGAATTTCATTGTCTAGATAGAACACAGATTATCCATTCTCTTATAGCTGAACATTTGGACTCTTTGCATTTGGGTCTATGACCACTGACCCTGCCAAGAGCATCCTTGGACAGTCTCTCTCTTTATGTGTGTTCTGCATTTCTTGGAGGTCTGATTTTGGAATCATTGATCATTGAGTAGATTTATGTTTCATTTTATAAGAAAATAACTGACCATGCCCCTAAAAGATCTGTGCAGTTTTACACTCCCACAATAGCATATCGGAGTTCTGATTGCTTTACAATTTTGCTGACTTTTGGTAGTGCCAGTATTTTCAGTGTGGCCATTTAAAATGTGGGTGTGAAGCATTCTGTGCCAGTATTTAAAATGTGAGTGTGAAGCATTTTGTCATTTCCCTAATGGCCAATGATATTGAACCAGTGATGATGATGATGATGTAAATTTTATTGTAGATTACCTTTTTTTAAATAAAGATTAATTTATTTATGCATACAAGAACTGGGGTACAGGCCAGAAGTGTGGGGGAGTGAGAGGACCCACCAGAGACAGAGTGAGGAACAGAACAGGCAGATTAACTGAAACACACTGCTGAGGGGAGCAGCAGGCGAGGCAGCAGAGGTCTGTTGTGCCATGTGGGTCCCCTTCCTGGCCGGCGGCAGGGATCGAACTCATGCTGTAGTAGCTGCAGTTTGCCTCACAGTGCATTGCCCAACCCACTGCGCCACCAGGGAGGCCCCGATTATCTTAACATAGATGTTTATAGCTAGTTTATCAGTTTTTAAAAATTTCCTATGAAAATCTTGATGTGGTGAAAATACACCCATACTTTGCCAGTGGTCTTGACAGAAGTTAATTTTTTCCCTATAAAATTTCACTACATAGCAATTAAAACCCCTTTACTTCAAAGACAGCTAATATATTAAGATATTTGCTGTTCTAGGGCCTCTCTGGTGGCGCAGTGGGTTAAGTAACGCACTATGAAGCAAACCGCAGTCACTGCAGCACAAGTTCAAGCCCTGCTGCCGGCCAGGTGGGGGACCCACATGGTGTAGCAGACCTCTCCTGCTGTGCCCGCTGCTCCCCTCAGCAGTGTGCTTCCATTGATCTGCCTGTTCTGCTCCCTGCTCTCTGTGGTGAATCCTCTCACCCCCACACCTCTGACTTGTACCCCAGTGCTTGTATGCATAAATAAATAAATCTTTTTAAAAAAAAAAGATATTTGCTGTTCCAAAACACACACACATGTATAGTAAGAAGTCCAAAACAAGCTGCCCTTTCAATAATTCTCACTTTTGTGTTTTGAGCTTCTTTGGGTTTTATTGGTCATGGTAGCTGGTTTGGGTTTCTTTTTTTCTCTTTTGGTTCTTGCTTATTTTATTTGACTTGCCCTCTTACACTGTGTCTCGTCATAGCTCACAAATATCACTGTTCAGTTGAAACTGCCCCGCCCCTCCCTTTCCTTTCATTACTACAGGAGCAGTAGAAGAAATATTTCTCTGGCTGAATTACATTCTGCAGAGCTTAGCTATTGTGTTGTCTAGAAATGTTAAATTGACTTAAATTAAGTTATTGATTTTTATTTTTCTTTCATCTTTAGCTCATATTAGAAATCTGCCATGTCAATATTCCTACAGACTCCCCTCCATCCTGCTGTCCAAATTTATTCCATCATTTCTTTCAAAATCTGGTTTAAATCATATTTGTACCCAGATATTTTTCCTGGTGAAGTTCGTTTTCCTAGTGTATATTGTCATATGTTCAGTTTATCTTAACAGGTAATACTTTCACATTACCCACTGCTTAGTTGATAGTTACATGCATTATTTCCACTTAAAACTGTGGGATTATTTTTCAAGATAACAAGCCTTAAGCATTTTAGATTTTCTTAAATCAAAACCTCAGAAATGAATAATATTGAGTGCTTTTAAGGTATATTCATTTTCACTGAAGAATTAAATAAAATAGAATAATTTATTCAGGATACAATGATGCTGATAATTAAATGTATAGTCCTATATTTCTGCAAGTATCTTTCTCTTCAATATCAAATGCAGAAATCTGTCATGCCTTGTAAATGTAAAAGTCCATCACTCGATCAGTTTCCTTAACCATTGGCTGTCAAGGAGTATTCTGTGCTGGGCACCCTGTTTTGGTTTTCTAGGACCTTTATGTACATAGCCCAAACTTCAGTGGCTTTGCAATGCCATTTTACTTGTGCAAGATCATTCCTGTGAATCAAGAATCCAAGCAGGATTTATCCTGGTCTTTCCTCTATTGTTCTGGCATTAACTGAGTTCCTCCAGTCTACTAATAGCCTCAAAAGGTAGGTTCACAGGGTGTCAGTCCTATAAGGCACCCCAGTGCTCCTCCAGGTAGTCCCTCCTTGCCACATGGCTGACTTGGGCTTCCGCACAGTATGTCTATCACGCTTCTTTTATAGTGACTGGCTGGTTCAGTGGTCTCTCTGTTAAGATTTAGCCTTTAAGAGTTAGAAAGTTACAGAATATTACCTCTGCTGCTTATTAATGATCTAAGCAAGTCACGATCAGTTCAGATTCAAGAGGACAGAGGGAGAAACGCATTTCTCAAAAGGCAAAGGGGTAGCATTTGCAACTAACTAGAGCCCATCACACACATCCCTGACATAAGAGTGTCTAGTTTAACCTGCTAGACTTGTTTAACGAGGATGAGCTGCTACCCTGGAGTTTCAGAGGATTCTTCTGAAAGTGGTGGGTTGATTTCCTGCCCTCTCTGTGGATTTGTGGTAGTTTTAGCTGATTTTCCTTCCAGGAGCTCTTTGTCCCCTTTCACTTTTCATCTCAACTTGCAGAGTATGCACAAAAGATGTGACGCACCCCAGCAAAAACAGACTTAGAAGAAGGAAAGAAATTTCCACTCAATGGTAGAACCTCAGTAAAGAGTACTGTCTTATGGGATCTTATTTTATATAAAGACATTTTTACTGACCAAATCCCAAAAGCAGTATATGTTTCAGAGTGTGTGTGTGCGTGTGCACACATGTGTATGAAAGTGATACTTTTCAAAGAATTTCCAAGAGGACAGACTATAATTCTTGATTGAATCTCTAAAAAAGAGAAAATGAAGTATATATGAAGTAGAACCCTTATGTTTAATTATATAAAAGCTACAATTTCCTTCTATTGAAAGTTTCTGTTCTCTATTTCCTAACACAACATACTGTCCCAACTTCCAAATTAGGACAAAAAGCATGTGGTTGTGGGTGGCGGTGGTGAGGGATGTGTGTGCATTTATGTGAGTGTGCTAAGGAGGTCTGTGCAGATGATGGCAAAATAAAGAAACACATATTTTCATCAGTTTTTACCAAATTGGTATCCTTGTCCATTTACTATGGAAGAAAATAGTCTTTCCCAGGGAAGTACCTTTATTTAAAATTCTCTAATGTGTGTTTAACTTTTGGTGTTTTCCTGTACTTTAAATGCCAAAAAAGACAAAGGGCAGGAGGTAAGGCTTTTGTCCTGTTTTGTTGTTACACTTCTTTAAAAAAAATTCAAGTTGTCCTCACCCAGACTATAATTTTCAAATGGCCATTTATACCATAAAGCAGAAAAATCTTCATGCCAAAGTACTTCATTCTATTTTATACCCCTTTGTAACACTTTACTCCTTTTTGTGTATTTTATTAACTCATAGTACTTTTTTTTAAAGAAAGACACTTTATTATTCAGTAGTGAAAATGCAAATCAGCCCTATGAGTTACAAATAAAACAAACAAAATTCACACCTGCTGTCCTGTCTCTTCTGAATAAGAAAAGGAAGGGTGGAACTCCTCTGGTTTCTGAGGATCCCCTTCCCACCTAGTTGGATAATGATCTGTGCTTTGAGAGCTGTGACCCCCCACTTTCTGATGATTCATCATTCTACTTTTTTGACGTTTTTTGGAAACTTTATACAAGTTAACAAAATATAGTTTCCATGTTGCATTTCTGTGAAAAAGGCTCATTAGAGTAATTTATGGGGCCCTGGTAGGACTTAGAAATGGGTGCAGTCTGAACTAAACCAACACCACCAACTCATTTCCTTTAGACCATTAAGCACATTAGGTGATGGAGGGTTTGTCAGTTCCTCTCTGCCAGATTAAACCAATAAATTAAAAATAAAGGATGCTCTTGCTCTCTGTGAATGTCCTGAGCTCTCATCCAGGCTCCCTCTGGGGTCCTGCTTTGCCCTATTGCCTTAAACCAACATGTAGAATTAGATGTGGAACTGGGACTTGCTAATGACAGCTGCCTCTGATGTGTCCTGATTTATCTTTGTATAATTGTCCCCAATTAGAAACTGCTAGGAACATATCATAGAACATTTATAAATGAAAATAATGTTTCATTTAGCAGGAAGCTCAAGTAAATGAAATATGGCAACGGACTTAATTAAGGAGAGGAAAATGAATTTGTTCAAGTATCTAGATTTGTTCAAGATTTTAACAATTGAAAACAGAAATGAGGGCCTCCTGGTGGTGCAAGGGGTTAGGTCTCAGCAGCCATTGAAGCATGAATTCAATCCCTGGCCAGGGAGGTGACTCACATGGCACAGCAGACCTCTCCTGTCTGACCCACTGCTCCCCTCAGCAATATATTTCAGTCAGTCTACCTGTTTTGTTCCCCACTCTGTCTCTGGTGAATCCTCTCTCTCCCCCATCCCCATACCTCTGGCCTGCACCCCAGCTCTTGTATGCATAAATAAATAAAATCTTTAAAAAAAAGAAAACAAAAAAGGAGTTCACTATATACAAACATAAAACGTAGTACTCAAAAAAATAAATAAGTTTTCTTATGGCTGTAGATAATACTACCCCCCGTGAAGGGGAAAATTTCACCCATCGTGGTCTTCTCTTGCATCAAAATGTACACTGAATTTAAGGAAAAGGTAATAATATGTAGCTTTAGAAGTATAAAAGTATAATTAAGTTTTCATTGTTTGCATAAGAGTATTTATCATGGTGCATCATTACATAGTACATGTTCTTGGAGTATTAAATATATAGGGGAAGTTAGCTCAGCAGCTGATTGATTAATGTTTTGCTGCAGTTGAAGTTGTACATGTCAAAATGTTCAATCATTAGATGACTTGCTGTCAGTGATGTTTCATGACAGAAGCATAATAAAAGTGTTATTATCCCCTTTGTCCAGTACAATTCTAAAGAAGACAAACCTGCATCAAATAAGGACATGTTTAGAATATGAAGCAAAGGTCCTATCTTATATGTGTAACTACTGGCTTCCTTTTGTGACCAAATGTTTCATGAGGACCAATCATCATGTTTCATTACTATAGACTACAGAGATGAATGCTCTTGGGTCTCTCTCCTCAGATGGTCTGCCACAGGTAGATATTAAAGAAGCAAATCATCATAGCATGTTTTGGGAAGTGACCAAGTTGCTCTGGGGCTTTGGAGGGGGCAGAGCCTCAACCACCTGACACTGAGACAGGTGGCTGAAATTGGGTCTCAAGTTGGGTCAAAGGCATCCACACCAACCAAGCATCCTCTGGGAAGGAGCTTGAGTGTCAACTTCCCAATACTAGCAAGCCACTGAAGGCTTCTGAACTTGAAATTTCAATGACCACATGTTTGGTTTTGGATATTGTTTTCAGGCAGGATAATTAATTGGGGGCAATAAGAGACTTCACATATAAAGAGTTGGATAGTGTGCATTGGGAGACAAGGAAGGGGGAGATTTGGTCGATATTGTTTGTGTCTGGACCTTCATATATATATTACCATTTTGTCCTCAGAGCAGCAATCTGAGGTAACCCACATTTAGAGTCTGCTACATAACCTTCAATACCCAGAGCAAAATGAAAATATAGAATTTCTTGTTTAAAAAGCAAGAAGAGGATGCCTAACAGTACCAAAAAAGATCTCAAACTTTTTCCTGTCTCACATGGTCTTGCTCTTCACTGTCATTATGGTTTTGAATTTCATATTTGATATCTTTCTAAGCAAAGAAAAATTAAAAATTTAAGTATGGCATGAATTTTGCCATTTATCTTTCCATGGCACAATGCCAGATTTAATTGCAAATGCGAGAACATCTAACTCGTAAGCAGAAGCACTGAAATGATCCAATTCATATTTCACAGCCCAGGCCCACATGCATATGCATTTTGTTCTTATCAAAATGGTAGAAACAGTGCATGAATCTACCTCAACTGTTTTTATTTCACTTCTCAATATGCACATATTCATCATTCTGTTACTGAGAGTAAGAAAGGACTAGAAGGAAATAGAACTATGCACTGCCATATCTTTCCTTTTGCTTCTAGGTCATCATCTGCAGCATAGTAGTTGCCTAACACAGGACAATTTCAAGAGTGATAAAGGATGTGGCAAGGTTCCTTGATGGTTCATGGGTCTTAGAACACCTTTGCCCTTTTCATTCAAAGCAAGTTCAGGAACAAAGAGAAAAGCATCACCTTTGGAGGCTGTCTGCATGCCTGCTTACTCCCTCCTAACCACAACAAGCTTATCTTGAACTGACCTTGAGTCCTGGTCAACTTCCATAACACATCCTGGGTCTTACAGGGATTGCCAATGCTGTAGGAGGATGGGGCAGGAACAGAGGACGTGTGTGTTGTGCATGTCTCATCCACTCATACACTTGTCTCAGTGTCCCATTGGATTTTACCTACAAACTGCAGGTTCAAAGGCAGCATTATTATAAAGTTCAAGATGGAAAGTCTGGGGTCCCAAGTATGGAGGTCTGAGTGAGGGACCCCAGGCAGCTGCTCAGGTCTTATGCCCAGGAAGCCAGCTATAATGATACCCCAGTACATGCAGAGAATGAGGTTTGGAAGGGGCTGTGACTCTGTCCATGGTCCGCTCCCATAGTGGCGACTTCTGTGATGGTGTTAAAGTATTATTCAATGTCAGTGGTACATTAATAAACAGTAAGGTTGGTTTTGTCCAAGGTGGGGGAAGGGGGTTACTCAAGTGGCTTTTGAAGCAGGAGAGAGAAATTGGGCTCTACTCAGAGTACAGTAAGGAAAAATAGGGATTATAGCTAGGGCCAGGGTGGAGTCAGTGGAGAGTAAGTTAGTAAGAGGAAAGATCAGAGTAATTCTGGCTAAGCAGACCTAACAGAATCCTGGCTGAAGATAGCAGGATTTTGGATATTTCTTGGAGGGTGGTAGGGGATAAGAACTGAGAGCAGATAGGGAAGTAGTCAGATAGGAGAGTAGGGGATTCTTGCTATAGGTACACTCCACAGGGAAGGATGTGGGAACCCCAGATTGGGTCTCACCTAGCAGAAAGCTGAGAGAGCCTGGCCACTTTGATGGAGAGAGCCTTTGTTAGCAGGAAGGGTTCCTCCTGCTCCCTAGCTGTTTATAGGGAGCTCTTTATATCACCAGGAGAAAAGAATTAAAACTTCTACCACACAATGAAAGGGAGTGGATATGAAAGGATATTTTCAATGGAACATGGATAGGTAGAGCTAAGTTTCTCAAAAATGATTTGGGGGAAATAAGCTTTAAATATCTGAGGATCATGAGTAGATCTTTTAATGCATGGGTTTTTAAATGGATCTCTAAAAACTTGACTGACAGTACAATTGTGAATGAGATCTCTTGAAGACTCCCAAGGTGTGGAGAGCTGAAACAAGGGAAATATCTGGGTCATGGCTGGGAAACTGGTCATGGATAAAAGACTGATCAGCATGGGCTGGAAGACTAGATGCACAGATCAGGATATTCTTTCTTGTGCCATTGAAACCATTGCCTAGGGAGTCAAGTAGATGACAAGGGAGAGCAGTGGAGCCTGGTAACGCAGAACCTTGATGGTGAATGTGTGCCAGAATAATGCTGAATACTAAGAAATAAAACAACAAACCATAATCTTGTAACTAACCTAAGGGGATCAGTTTTTTGGCCATGACCAGTCTTCCAGCCATAACCCAGACATTTTCCTTGTCTCAGCTCTCCACACCTTAGGAGTTTCTAACACTCATCCTTCCAATACTACTGAATAGTAGTGATGAGAATGGACATCCTTGTCCTCTACCTGAACTTAGAGGAAACGCTTTCAGCTTCCCATCACTGAGCATGAAGCTGGCGGTGGTATAGTGCATGTGGTCCTAAAGGGGAACTCCTGGACAAACAGCTGCCCTGAGGTGGTGAGAAGATATGGAGACAGACCCAATATTTCAGCTCTCAATATCAGATGTGAAATGTGGAAAGACAGAGACTTATTTTAATGTGTGATCTTTTTCTCTTCCACAGCCTAATGTGATCAAGGAGAGTAGTTTCTAGGAGTCAGACTAGTAGGCAGGGTCATGGGAGCAGATCAGCCTTGAGGTAGTTTCCCTGCAAATTAGAAGGAGGAGCAGGTACGGTTCTGCCAAGTGAAAGTCTAGCTTGAATTTATCCACGTCCACAGAGCCAATGAGTTATATCACATGAGGCCTCTTAGACTCCTATGGAATGCATTAAGCCCTGTACTTGGCTCTAATACTGTAAGCCACCATATCGCTTTTAATTTTCCCCAAAAACATATGCAATGGAAGCCAATGTGGGGCCTGATGAGCAATAGGGAGCTTGCATATCATGGGTGAATTTTCATTCCAAAGCAGCTCACTCAATTCCTTGCATCTGATTGGCAGTGGACCCTGTGATTGGTATATTATGCTGAAGAGAGAGTTCCTTCATTCCCAGAACAAAGCAGAAATGAGCCCAAGGCAGGGTCACTGCAGCTCAGCCTTCAAGGAAGGAAGAACAAAAAGAATAATCAGGAATGAGCACTGGCCTCTCTTTTATCCTTCTTCCTTGGTTCCTTTCTTGCTGTTTCTTTATGCCACTGTTAACAATCATCTTTTAATTCACATTTAGTTATTGCATAGGAATGAATGGATAATATACTGTATATACAAAAATCAGTTCAGGGAAAAAAGACAAAGCAATGCCAAACCATACCTGTCATTTTTTAAGCCTTTTAATTGAAGTAATGATACAGTCATAAAAAGTTGCAAAGTAACTACTCAAGCTGTCCCTTGTAACTCTCCCAGTCCCCACCCACGTCCATATCTTGGATATAGTGCAATAGTGCAATGAGAAACTTGCCACTGGTGTCATTTACAGATTCCCCCAGACTGACATACACTCTTGCATATGTGTACATGTGTGTGTGCGCAGTTCTGTTCAGTCTTATCTCTAAATGACTTCCTGTAAACACCACCACAGTCAAGATGCAGGACTGTTCCATTGTGTCGGGACCACACCCATATGCCCCTTTATGACCACACCCACATTCAGCCTCTACCCCAAGCCCTGTCCACACCTAGTCTGTTCTCTGCTTCCGTAGTTATTCAAGAAAGTCATCATTGTCTTACACCCAGCCTGTTGATTGTAATGAGATGCCTCCAAGTTGTGCTTTATATCTGTAGCAATAATGGGTCCTTTTCACTTCTACCCACTCTTCTCCATGTGGATGGACCAGCTTGTCTAACTATTTACCTGTTGCAGGATATTTAGCCATCTCATGTTTTTGGCCATTTTGAATCAAATTCTATGACCATTTGCTTGTCGATGAAGCATTTTAACTGAGCCTATAGCTGCTTAAATCACTTACTACTGCTCAGAAGGAAGGGAAGACCTGGCAGCCCACAAGAATATTGTGTGCCTTCTCCATAAAGGTACTGAAATTGAAATTTATTCTTACAGATCACCTATTGGTACTCAAAGACAGGAAACAAAAGACTCAGTTTTCTCTTTGCTGTGAAATAAGAAATGATGATTTGCACAAATCTCCACTCAGTATCTAAGAGGTATAACTTCACCTACTTAATAGAATTCTATCAATGTCAATGAAATTTAATCCTCAGGGCATGACATGTAGATTATAGAGAACACACTTAGGGGGCAAGAGTAAGTGAAGGAGAAACTGGGAGAAAGTCAGTGCGATGCCAGGGATTGCGAGAATAAGGGACACTCACACACAGATAAACTTCTCCCCTTCCCCACAGCCATACTGTTGTGAGAAGCTAGAGAAATGCAGACTTGACCCCTCTAAAGCTGTCCCCACCATTAAGGGGCTGTCTTCACTAGGTGCTCTGAGCACAGCGATATTTCTGGGATATTGGATATGGAAGACTGAGACTTGTAACACCTGAGAACCTTGGTACAGGTGTCACCTGTCAGCAGACACATCAACAACTCTTCTCCTGCCTCATCAGTCAATTATGAATGATCAAAATACAAACAGAGAGCTCTGTCTACTGTGAGGATCTGTGATGGGGCCTGTAGGTAAATCAGAGACCTCACCTGAGTGGCAGTGAATACCAAAGCAGATCATTACTGTCCTGATGTATATTGCAATGTTCACACTTTAGCACACACACTACACAGGCTCTCCAATGGATGGCTTGGAAGGCAATTCAAAGTGAGATCTCAGAGTCACTTGATGAACAGTAGCCCTGGTCATCTGAAATTGCCCCTTCCCACATTCCGGTTGATGGGTGCCCCAGACAGAGGTATCCTATACACTCCTTTATTGTTTAATATGACTGGCCTCCCAAAATATGATTTCAACTGCTATAAAATTCTCTTGTACTTGTATAAGCATTACAAAAACTATACCCAGCCCATGCATGCAGCCTCCAAGAAAGCAGACATACAGCATGAGAATTTTCTATTTTATAATTCACCATTTGTTTCTGCTTTGGGTATGGAATTTCGTGCACATAATATGTCTCTGTAATATGACTACAATCAGCTCCAAAATTCCAAAAGCATTTCAAGGAGAGAAACTTAAGTGTGCTTCTTTCCCATGATGAGAACTTGGCGTCCTTGTCGATACACGTTAGTGGGGTTGAGCTCAGGGCTTATTCTTTGTGGTTGCTGGAACTGGAGTATGGATTTTGAAAAACTTAAACAGAATTCATGTTGGATCGCACCCTTGTCTGTCTCACGCCAGCTAGCTCGCAGACCTGACATGGCCAAGGACCCTATGCATGCAGCCGTGGCCCCCACAAGACTGGCAGCAACTTCAGTAAAGTTGGGTTAGGGAGTGTCCCTTCTACTCACTGAAGAATATGGATTCCTATTTTTAAAAAATTAGGTATGCAAATACAAATTTGGACCTGGTTTATTTTTTTTTCTTTATTTATATATATTTGACATCGATTGTAACCTCCATGTATTCCCCATCACCATTTCACCTGGTTTATTTTCTTCCAAAGTTTTGAAAGTACCAAATGGTCTTTAAGTTCTTATTACAGCAAGAACAGAGGCCATGGCGGGGAGGTGATCTGGGCAGGACTGGCAGGAAAATTAACCATTTAAAAGCAGTTGTCTTTCTTTTAAAAAAAAATTAATTGGGGCCTCCCTGGTGGCTCAAGGGGCTGCTGTCAGAAGCCACTGCATCACGAGTTCACTCCCCAGCCAGGGAGAGGCCCCACATGGTGCAGCAGACCTCTCCCATCTGACCTGCTGCTCCCCTCAGCAGTGTATTTCAATAGATCTGCCTGTTCTGCTCCCCACTCTGTCTCTGGAGAATCCTCCCCCGCCCCCCTTTACACCTCTGTTCTTGTATGCAGAAGTAAATAAAATAAATCTTTTTTAAATTATTGATTTTTCAAAGTAATTTTTAATCTTACATCATTGTAGTGGTCCACATTACAGGATAAAGGAAAGATGAGTAAGCTACAGTTGACTGAGCATGAGAATCCTTCCAGCAGTGTGTGTAATAAAAATGAAGCATCTCTAGACTCCCTCAAGTTATGCTGATCAGCTGATAGAGATGTCATTTCTATCAATCAGTGTCCTCAGCATCCCACAGACTGGTCACCACATGCATGGCCCCCAGATGAGAGGCCACGTGGCCCTATAGCTTCCATGGCTGCCTGGTGCTCTTCTCTAAACAGCTATAAAATCATATCTCTGGTGAAAATATTTAAAGCACAATAAAGACACATCATCTCAGAAAGAAATGGACATTCTGACTGCACAGCAGAATGCGTGTGGCATTGGTTTGGTGCTTCATCACAGGCAGGATTGGATAGATGTAGAGGGGAGGAAAACCAGGTCCACAAACATTCTGGAGGAAACAGCGTCACTTACCAACCAAACTAACATGGACCAGATATTGTTCAAGGTCAAACAGCAAGAGCAAGCTCCTGGGTTCCTCCCCCTCCACATGTCCTGAGTAGCTTACATTCCCATAGTGCTTAGCATGTATGACCAAGGTCATTTTATTCCCAGTCTGTGCCCATTCTTATGATGACACTATGCAAACCACATGCCCAGAGCCTTTCTATCAGAATGCACTTTTAGGTCCATGGGCCTCCAGAACCAAGGGCTCTGTGTTCTGTGGACTAGACTCAGACATCAGTTCTGAAGCCATTTATTTCCCCATAGTTTCTCTGACTGACTGATGTTATAGGCACATTGCTTAACTTGAGAGCAAACTAACAAAAGCCTCGTGGTCCCTTAGCGTCATTTTGAGTGGTACCGTATGCATATACTCACATGCTGCAGTGTGGAATGGATGCTTGGCCTTCAAAATGTTGGAAAAGAGGATGCATTTGAGCAGGTTCCTAGCAGACGAAGTTGCTGCAGTAATGGTTTACTAAGTATCTTTCCTAACATTAGGAAAACTCCCTGAACTTTCACTTTCATATGCATATATATTTTATTAGAAGTGGCCTGAGGGTAGGTAAGAGAACTCGCATGCTGGAAATGAGGTTGAACATCGCTTCTAAAGGGCTTAGAGGTTGTTCTTTGGTTGAGATTAGTTCCCTGTACCCCTCCCAACTCCCCACATCATGCCCCCAAGTCTTGGAAGTTATTGGTTGCTCACTTGAAGTGTTCAAGCTGTATCAAACTTGAAAGAGTAAAGTCGATACTGTCATTTTTCTCACATGCAACTTAGAGGAAAATGTAGTTATATCTCTAAAGCGATATAGTTCCTCTATTTTTTGTACTAAGGTATTTCAGAATCATTTTGTACCATTTGAATTTCAAATCTGGGTGATTTTTTTAGAGATTTATTTATTTATGAATACAAGAACTGGGGTGTAAGCTAGAGATTTGGGGGGTGGGAGGATTCACCAGAGACAGAGCAAGGAGCAAAAAGGCAGATGTATTGAAATACACTGCTGAGGGGAGCAGTGGGCCAGACAGGAGAGGTCTGCTGCGCCATGTGGGTCAGCTATCTGGCCAGGGATCAAACTTGTGCTGCAATGACTGGTGATAGCTTGATAGTGCTGTCTTTAACCCCTGCTCTACCAGGGAGTCCCTGAAATCTGGGTGATTCTAACAATGATGAGAATATTGTGTTGAATCATAAGTATTCAGCTAAGATTTAACTAAACATGTTTCTAAAAATAAAAAAATCATTTTTTTCCTATTCCCAGTACCAAAGGTATTATTATATTAATACTAACATTATGTTCTCATTTTTCACAACGTAAGACAATAAAGATCCAAGTGAAACTCCCTTTTTGTTCCTTGTCTGACTCATTTCTCTCTATGCTCCTCATAGGCCACCACCCTAATGAATTCGGATATATCTTTTCAATCTCTGTTTATCTTGTTTGTGTGTGTGTATTTTATGTGTTTTTCCAAATTGGTCAGTCAGTGTTTTAAAATTTTACATAATATCATGGAATAAATAAAATTATGTGCAGTTTTGTAGGGTTTTTAAAAATATTTATTTATGCATACAAGAGCTGGGGTACAGGCCAAAGGTACAGGGGGTGAGAGGATTCACCAGAGACAGAGCGGGGACCAGAACAGGCAGACCTGCTGAAATACTCTG
This sequence comes from Galemys pyrenaicus, assembly GCA_019455555.1. Classification (NCBI taxonomy): domain Eukaryota; kingdom Metazoa; phylum Chordata; class Mammalia; order Eulipotyphla; family Talpidae; genus Galemys; species Galemys pyrenaicus. The sequence continues at coordinate 398,760 of JAGFMF010011402.1, forward strand.
CTGAGGGGAGCAGCAGGCAAGATAGGAGAAGTCTGTTGTGCCATGTGGGTCCCCTCCCTAGCAGGGGGTTAGGGGATCAAACACCCACTGCAGTAGCTGTGGAAGCCCCACAGTGCTGCACTCAACCCCTTGGGCTACCAGGGAGACCCTGCAGTTTGGTTTTGAGTGTTACTTGTGTTGATACAATTTTACTGGCTAATTTACTAACTGTCAAATCATATTCATTCTGGGAGAGTGTCATGTATGAAAGGGATTCACATTATAACATCTGTCCTTCTCCTCCTCCCCCCTCCCCCTGTGGGTCACTAGGCTCCTGCTGGATTGCTGCTGCAGGCATTTAGGCATGGAGAGTCTCATGTGTGTTTTCTGGGTACAGGTGCATGAATTTCTCACCTGAAATTGATTGGCTTTTTTCATGTAAAACATTACTAGGTGTTGCTTCTAGCTCACTTAAGTGTTTCACTAATCTACTCTCCCACAAACAATACACTTCACTTCCCCCTTTCCAGACACACATTACCGCACCATACCTGCCACAGAAGCACCCACAGTCCTCCACCACAGTCCTGTGGGCCCCTCCCACCTTCCCTCTCCATTCTCCCTTTCCCCATCTGGTAGCCTCAGTATTGCAGTCAGATACTAGGACTTGTTGTTTGTTTCCTATTTTCTGACTCTAATCTGTAATTACACACATGACCAATGTCATCTAATATTTGTCTTTCTCCTTTTGCCTTGTACATTTAACTTAATCCCCTCAGTTCCACCCATGTTGTCACAAATGGCAAGAGTTAATCTTTTCTTTTTTACAACAGAGTAGATTCCATTGTGTGTGTGTGCACATACCTGCATAATGCACACACTTACACATCTTTTGTTAATAAAGGATTAATTTTTTTTGGCATACAAAAGCTGGTGTACAGGCCAGAGTCACGAGAGGTGAGAGGATTCACCAGAGACCGAGTGGGGAGCAGAACAGGCAGATAGACTGAAATACACTGCTGAGGGAAGCAGCAGGCAAAGCAGGAGAGGTCTGTTGTGCCATGTGGGTTCCCTCCCTGGCCAGATATCAAACTCCTGCTGCTGTGCCATGGATGCTCCACAGCATGGTGCTCAACCTGCTGCGCCACCAGGAAGGCCCCTACACATCGTCTTAATCTGTTCTACTGTTGTGATACTTAGGTTGTTTCTATAACTTGGCAGTTGTAAATAATGCTACAATGAAGATTGGAGTGCAGAAATCCCTCCTAATTTGGTGTTTTGCACTCTTCAGGTAGACAACTAAGAGTGGAATTGCTGGGTTATATGGCAGATTCATTTTTAATATTTTGAGAAACTGCCACACTTTTTTATTAGGGTTGGACCACCAGCTGTGTATGAGGCTACATCCCTACCAGCAGTGCAAGAGGGCTCCTTTTTCTCTACATTCTCCGCAACCCTTGTTCCTGTACTTTTTTGGTTATTGGCCAGTCTCACAGCATGAGGCAGTATCTCATTGTGGTTTGGATTTGTGTTTCCCTGGTGATAAGTGATGATGAGCTTTTTATTCATGTGTCCATTGGCTGTCTATGTGTCTTCTTTGGAGAAGTGCCCATTTCTTATTTGGTTTTTTGTTTTGCTTTTGTTGATTTATATGAGATCTTTGTAGATCTTGGTATGTATGATGTACAAATATTTTCTCCTATTTAGTTGGGTGTCTTTCCTTTTGATGATTGTGTCTTTCACTACTCAGAAGCTTTTTGGTTCAATGTTGTCCCATATTTTTACTTTCACTTTTGTTTCCCTTGATGTAGGAAGGAGTTTATTTTGATATGTGAGTAAGGTGATAGTTCAGAATGGAGGCTCCAGAGCCAGATTTCAGGGTCAGAATCCCCATTCTTCTACTTGCTGACTATGGCAACTATAGAAAATTCCTTAGCATCTTTTTATCTCAGCTTTGTTATCTGTAACACAGAGAAATATGGCCTCTCTCAAAAGTTTTGACATGCAGATTAACACTGGTTAGAATATTTCTTGGTATAAAGTGAGAGCTATGTAAGTATTAGCTGTCAGAATCTGTCCTTTAATATAACGCTTTAGAACTCTCTGCTAGTATTATCAATTCATGTACATATTTATATATATGTTTATCAGATTGAATGTTACTTACAATACTCTGTTATAAATATTTATTTTTCTTGCAATAATTGGTTTCTGGGCCTTACCTTACACATAGTTATGATTAAATATATATATAATGATATAAAGTACACTATATTTTTATTAAATATTCTTCAGAGGTGATTTCTCTTTCAAGAATTAGCATTCCTGTAGTGAAAGTAAACTTTATTTCCTCAAATTGAATATGCATTAAAGTTAAAACAACTTCAAAAATGACTTTCATATCATACTAAATCAAATTATACAATTGGGAGAAAGTTCACTACCAGTAATTCCTGGACACCTGAAATAAATGTGTGTGACATTCAGGCACAGGCCGGGTTTATTGAATGAATAAATACCTTGTTTGCTTTTTTAAAAAAGCGGCCACCTTAAGGCAATTTTTAAGAGAAGAAATTAAGTGCACAAAAATACACAATTGTGTAGAATCGCTTAACAGAATGTAGTGAAGTGTGCATTTAAAGTAAACAAATCCAAATCATGTTTCCCTCGAGATTTCAGTTTTCTGTGATCACGCACATTTTTAATGCATTTCCACTGTGCTGAAGGACTTGGGAAACCACTTAAGTGATTAATGCTCTTTGTCTGCCCCAAAGGAAGGTGCCTCTGTTTGGAGAGGTTACTTTCATACTCACCACCAAAGGTATTTTTTTTTTCAATTGTAGCAAAAATATGTTTCTTCTTGTTTCTGTTGCAGCATAAAATGGAAACACTTTTGAGAGAGGAACAAAAAGTAAATATTATATAACAGTGTGGCATGTAGTCCCACACAAAATCATCCTCATTGCACATGAGCAGATACATCTCAAAGGGTGGCATAAGCTGTGGTTCTAGAGTGACCCAGTGCTTTCTTCCAGCTCCATCCTGTGGGAATGGCAGCTACAGAAGCACAAAATGCTTTGGGAATTCAAATAATGGCCCCTGACTGGATGAGATATGGTTGTGACATTAATTCTATAGAAACAGCCCTCCACTTTCCATTTCAACAGAGTAGGGTGTAGTTCCCACTCATGCCTGGGTCTTCTCTGGCTTGACAGGGGTCTCCCCACCCATGGCCACTCCACACAGTCAACCCAGGGTTAAGAAGGAGCCATATGAAGGTCTCAGACCTGCCATTGGGGCCCAAGGTGGAGGTGGCACTTGTCATACCTCCTCACAAGCCTTCTGTGACCCCACCTTGTGGGCAAGCTAGGAAGTGTGTCCTAAGGTGCTGGCAGGGGAGAGCAGGCTCTGCCCACTCTCCAGATAGGTTGCTGTGGGCTCATCCTGCTGCTTCCTCTGGAAAGTTGCCTGCGTGTGTCCCCTCCATGATCGCTCAGTTATTTAACAAATTTATTGGATATAATGTACAAACCAGGGAAGTCACTCATTGAAAGTATAAATTCAGCAAATTTTCTAAATTTATGGGGTTATAGAACCATCACACAGTCCAGTTTTAGAGAATGTCTCTCATTCTCTCCCACACACCAATTCACTTGTGTCCTTTGGGTGTTAATATCCACTTTTGATGATGAATTCTGAGAGGTTTGGAGTCTCCATCCCTGCTGACTTCCTCACTGTCTGTGTGATCTCGTCAGTGAACATTCATGAGCCTGCGACTCCCCATCAACCAAGAGAGATCTGTGCTTACTGTGAATTAGAAAACCCTGGTATACAATAAGCACTTAATAAAAGTGTGCATTAATGAAAGGAATGTAGTACCATAGAGATAGTAAGGAATCTCGGAAAGCATAAGATGAGAACATTTCTAATATTGCATCAGAAAAAAAGATTCTATCAGCTTTCCAGGGATGCCATAACAAACTAGCACAGTTGAATGGCTTTGGAAACAAAAGGAATTTAATTCTTTGGCGGGGGGGGGTGGGGGGGGGAAGGATCAGGGTTGGGGGGGCAGGCGTTGGAAGCTGAGAACTTTGTCTGTTCCTTCCTGTCAGACTCTGACAGCCTCAGGCATCCTTGTCTGGCAGTTTCCTCTCTCCTCCCTCTGCCCCTGCAGTCACATGGGCTTCTCTTTGTCTCTTTCCTCTTCTGTCTCTTACAAGGAGACTCTTCATTGGACTTACAGTATTATCTGGAGGTCTTTAACTTAATTACACCTGCAAAAATCCTTTTTCCAGTAAATAACCATTCGCGCTTTCTGGTGACTTCATATGGACTTATTGTGGAGGGTGGGGCCACCAGTCACTCCACTAAAAAACAAGAGCATTTTCTGCACCTGTATTAAGTGCTACTTGATAGGTGAAGTATCCTGCCATTTTGAAAACAATGATTTTAGAATCAAATTTCTGTTTTAAGTGTTAAACATTATAGTTAGATGTTACTACTGTATAACATTGCATTTTTTATGCAAAAAAAAGTAGCATTGGACTGAATTTATAACGCTACCATTTCATGCATCAATTCTGTCTATAGTGCTCACTATTTAAAGCCATTTTCTACTTTGATATAACAGATTGACTGAGAACCTATAAAAGTCACATGTCTCTTAAGGGACTAGTCTGGTATTCATTTGCATCAATCATGGCTTTTTTGAATACTGATTTGTAGCAGAATTCCCTTTTTCCCCCCATAAATGCATTCAGAAGTCATCTTTAAAGTACAGATTAAAGGTCTAAAATCCATGAGCTGTTGTGAAGCTAATGAACTATTCATAGAAACTGCTCGATCTGAGTCAAAAATCTAGAGAAATGAGTGTCAAACACATTCTCAAAATGGTGACTGTCTCAATAACTGACATCTAGATTTCTCACCAATTATTGACATATAAAAAGGGGGCCTGTAAGAAGTATATGCATATGTATTGAAAGAATTCTTCATATTTAAAAAGTTTAATTGCATATGTTTAATAAAAATACATATTACATATTAATTTAACATAATAATGTATTGTTTAACTATGTTTATTAATAGCATATTATATACCTAAGAACAAATTAATATTATATCAATCTATTCATTTATATGTTGAAATCAGTAATCATATAAAATATATCTATGTTATGCCCCTCAACCTCTGGGCAAACACTTATAGCATGTGCCTTGCAGAATGGGCCAAAAGCCTACTGTTGTAACCTGTTTTAAAAATAAAGTATCTTGAAATAAAATTTAAAAAGAATATGAGCATAGATGTTCTCTGAATTGTCCTTGCACAGCTTGTATATGAACAACCCTTTCTACCTGGGTCTTTTTATAAGATGTATTTGTAAAGGGAGGGTTTGGGAATTGTATATTCCATTAGTAGTAAAGTGTTAAAGTTTTAAGATACTTAATTTAAACTATAATAGCCAACTGAAATAACTGCTTATATGATATGTCAGGGAGATATAGACTTCTCTTCTTTATAATGAAAAGGAAAAAGTTATTTCTTTATTCTACTACCTTATAATGCTTACACTAACTACCCAGACTTGAATTTTTTAAAATAAATAAAATATGTAGATGCTATCATAAGGAATTGGGTTTTACAAAAAAAGCAAAAAAAATGAACTGCTCTTCTGAAAATTGCTGAGCAATGTCATTTATAACATATTAATGCCTGTGAATCAAGAGATATCTATCAAAAAAGCTAAGGCAGTAACAAAATGGGATCTCTTTTCTCTAAGAAATTATGGAAGTTCCCTGGAGCCACGCAGATTACCCTAATGTGCCTTTGTGTCTGATAGTCTAGGGTCCTTTCATTTCCAACCAGTGCATTATACCTGTGTATTCTCTTTTTTACAGTTCAACAGAAGAGCAGTTTCACTGGCAATCACAAGGTAAAGTACAGCTTCTTGATGAACACATCTGCTTCTACATGCATCTCCGTTGATTAGTCCTCTTAAGATCTTTAGAAAGAGACTTATCAACATGAATACAATAGCACCAAGACACTAAAATTTGATGAGATTGTTTGACCGCTCCTGTGCCATGGGAGTTAAGTTCTCTATACTCCCAAGTAACTTTATGTTTTTCATGGATACATGGAATTGGCTGGTCTTGTCTTTCCAAAGTGCTAATCAAGGGTGGCCATGTTGTAGCTAATGTGAACTTCATAAAGGAAATGCCTTTGGTTAGGCACTTTACTTTTTTTTAAGATTTATTTATTTATGCATACAAGCACTGGGGTACAGGCCAGAGGTATGGGGGTGGTGAGAGAATCCACCAGACAGAGCAGGACGCAGAACAGGCAGATTGAAAGAAACACACTGCTGAGGGGAGCAGCGGGCAAGGCAGGAGAGATCTGCTGCACCATGTGGGTCCCCTTCCTGGCCGGTGGCAGGGATCGAACTCTTGCTACAGTGGCTGTGGTTTGCTTCATAGTGCGTTGCTTAACCCACTGTGCCACCAAGGTGGGCCCAAGCACACTTTAGATTATTAAAGGATAGCCTTAAATTTTCATGTTAACATTATCATGTGTTTGTTCACCTCTTTAAAATGGTGTATTTCAGATGGTCAAAAAGACATCGAAGATGAACTTACAACAGGTCTGGAGCTGGTGGATTCCTGTATTAGGTCGCTGCAGGAATCAGGAATACTTGACCCACAGGATTATTCAACAAGTGAAAGTAAGTTAAATGCCAGTTATGCTTGAAGACAGTTAAAATAACATGTCTATGCCATGGTTTTTTCTTATATGATTAATAATCATGCCCACACTCAGCATAACTTGAAGATGTGCTTATGCTTGTTTTATCCATTTCATTCCACTCTCCTCTACCTCCTTCCCACTTTCCCCCTCTCCTACAGTTCATGTTAGATCAGAAGCTCTCTGAAATCAGCAGTTAGTATCTAGATTTCTCATCAGTTCCCTCACCAATTCTCTGGTCTTTTTTTTTTTTTTTTTTTTTTGCATNATTTCTCATCAGTTCCCTCACCAATTCTCTGGTCTTTTTTTTTTTTTTTTTTTTTGGCATCTAGACTCGCACATTATATGAACTCACATCTATATTTCTTCAATCAGTAGAATAGCTGCTTTAAAATTAGCTGGCAATCCTTTCTGTATATAGCACTTTGTTGACAGATATCTTGAATAGTAATTATATGACAAAACTTAAACATTGGAGATACTATAAGCAGTATCAAATATTTAGTGCTATACTATAGCACTGTGCAGTAACACCTTATGTTTCTATATCTAATCATCTGATACATCTGATATTCTGTTTCAGAATATTTAGTGATTTCTTTATCTCCATTTAAATATATATTTTTCAGTCAGATTGGTTGAGGCTGAGAAATAAAAGTGCTAGAAATTGAAATGCGCCTCATTTTAATAAATCATAAATTTCTCTTGACGTCTTTTAATAAAATTCCACAAAAAAACAAAAATTAAATCATTGGAACATACATTAGTACACTGATGATTTCTACATCAGAAATCAGTGAAGTATTTTATTTCTTAATTTTAAAAAATGAAATTTCCTTAAATAACTCTCAAGTTTTGCTATATCAAAGGAAGATATAAGAACAGGATAACATACCAATCCTGAAATTAAGTTACATGTTTTCTCTGTAAGTTTTAAAAATGCCACTACTTTTAGAATAACATCATCATGAGCATATGCTTAAACCCATAAGCATCCCCAAATAAACCTCCTAAATTAAGATATATGATTTATGTTGTCCTTGTTTTGTATTAAATTTAAACTGTGGAATCGTTAAATATATTTCCTATGTAAGATGGTTGTAGTTAGAACCATGTTTAATTAACATTTGAAGAATGCATTCACTTTATCAGAGTAAGAAAGAAAAGTGGAGTTTAGAATGGTGTATCCTGGTAAGTTGATGGCAGAGAAATCTTATTTTTTATATAATAATAGAAAAATATATTTGATTATTGGTGAGGAAAGGGCTATCCTTTAATACATGTAAAGTACAGAATAAAGAAGGAAAAGTTAGTGAAGAGGCAAATAAAATATATCAGTTTCACACTGCATGTTCACACAATGTTTTATTCTTTGAGAAGAATGAAAATTCAAGTTTATACTAAGAAAAATAAAATAGCGATGATAGGATAATGAAATATGTGTTGAAATTAAAGGAATAGAAATATTGTGATAGCAAGTACAATTAATAGAAAGAATGAGATTAGGAAGAAGTAAGGAGAATTTAAAGCAAAAGCAGTAAGCAGGTCAAAGAAGAATTATGTAATGAAATGTTTTAAGTCATAAGATGCAATAAACTAATACTAAAATCTAATGAACATGTATGTACCAAATATTATAGCATATGAATGTAAAAACTTTGTTGAAAATGAATGGAGAAATTTATGAAAAATATCATTGTGAAGAGTTCATTGTACACTTCTCATGATCAGAGAAATACTAGAAACTTAGAATTTATAATTAATGAGTCAATGTATTAATAAATTTTGAAAGTTATATTCAGTGCATAATAATATATATTTGTTATATATGTCCAGGGAAAAACTACAGTAATTGATTAGAAACTGGATGATAAAGATGATCCTAAAAACTAAAGAAAGATCACATTCTTTGATAAAATTAAAGTAAATGAATTGATAAGTAGAAATATAATGACATTAAAATTAAGAAACATTTTTGTATCTACTAAGTCAACATGGAAATAAAAAATAAAATTGCATATTATTTTAAAAGCAAACAAAATAACAACACTTCATGAAAATGTAGTGGTGTGGAAAAACTGTACTCACAGGAAATCTTAATTTTGTTACCAAAAATAGAAAACAAAATAAAGGAATGTGATACTTAGAGTTTTGAAATCTTAAGAACTGCTAAACAAACTGAAAAACTAGAAAGATGGAGATAATAAAAGCAGTAGATAAAGTAATATAAAATAAAATAACAGAGGAGATAAAATAATCAGTAAATAAATACCAGGAAAGATTAAATAAATTAAATAAAGGGATAAAAGGTTTTTAAAACTTTGTAAGCTAATGCTCCTGAACTTTCTTTTTCTTTTTTTAAAATATTTTATTTATTTATGCATACAAGAGCTGTGGTACAGGCCAGAAGCCCTGTTAGGGTAGATGGGAGGATTCACCAGAGACAGAGCAGGAAGCAGAGCAGGTAGATCAACGGAAACACATTGCTGAGGGGAGCAGTGAGGCAAGAGAGGTCTGCTGTGCATGTGGGTCCCCTCCCTGGCTGCAGAAGCTCCACAGTGAGGCGCTCAACTCCTTGCACCACCAGGGAGGCCCCTCCTGAACTTTCTTAATTGAGATCCTCTGCAATATATATTTTCCTGAAACATGTGTTCAAATATTATCCACTAAAAAGTATATCTTCATTACTAGAAAGTTAAATGTTCTGATAGGTTTTTTAGAATGTTTCAGATCTGCTGAATTTGTTTTTTCTTTCAGAAAGAGTAGTCAGTCCATGTTATTATATACTACATTATCATTTTGAGGCTATTAGAATCTTAGTTGAGTATTCTCTTTGCAAGTCCCTGCTTCCTTGTTTAAAGTTGAGAAACAAAGCAAGCAAATCAAAACTGATGAAATCACCATCAATTTTATGCAGAAGCGTCCAAACCACAGTGAAATGCAAAATACTGATTTTTAAGAAACAGTCACTCTGATCATATTCAGAAGTCACTTAGAGACTGGAGATTGAGTAAAATTTATGACATTGATTCTAAAAGGTTGACTTTATTACTTTTCAATTATAGTATATTAGAAATATTTAAAAGGTCACAAAATAAAATCTCTATAGCTGTTTTTATGTGTCTCAGGGTTCATGTGGGAAATAGATTCTACTGAAAAGGGTTTAACTGAAGGAAATTAAACTAAGGGGCTATTTACAAACGAACTGGCACCATTAAGGGAAGGACTCCTCAGGAAGTAGTAATACGGCAGCCCTTCACTCTTGGGCCTGAAGGAGAAATGAGGGAATAGCACCAGCAGAGCCCAAAGGCATGGGTAGGGCAGAGGAATAAATATCCTAAGCACTCTGCTCCTAGCATCTGAGGTTCTTCTCATGTCCTCCACCCACAAGTCCGCTCAGTCATAAAACCAGAGGCCAAGGACTCCCAGCAGTAGTTTGTGGAGGAAAGGGCAGAGAATGAATATGGGGAACAGAGACAATTCAGCATAGATTCTACTGAATAATAGAGCAGGATACGTGTTTATGTTCTTGATGTATAAATATAATAAATAGATGTGTCATGGTTTCATCACACATTTCATATAATTAGTGCAAGCCCATCAGATTCTTCTAGACCCTTGTTTTTGTGATTATCCAATCAATGAATTCATTAGCTGGAGCAGACATGAAATAGCTGAAGCTAAATTAGACCTGGCATTCTGCCCTTGAGAGCCAGCATCCTAGTCCTAACTCAACAAGGACTAAAACAGCACTAAATACTAAGTAGGAAATGGAAACCATCTCAACCCCAAGAACATCGTATTTAATTTGTTGTGTTTGAAAACTTTTGTTATTTTTCTTTCCAAGGTAAAATTTGAATCTTACTATAAACCCGTCCTCTTATTGACCCTAAGGCAAGTAGTGGCTGCTCCACTGCACCGACTTCGAGTGTCATACAGAGATCAATGTTTTCCAACACTTTGTTGTTTTTGAAAAAGTGCTATTCTAAACAGTATGTAAATCGTGTATGCAACCTCTGTCACCCTGCCACTATTTTGTGACTGCCAGCTGTGTAATTTCAATTTTAACAAATATGTGTCACAGAGTCACTTGGAGAATTGCTGCTGCTATGCTGGAAAAAAAATACTGACAGAAGCTTGGGGCCATTAGCTTCTCGAATAATGCATGGCTTGAACTGAAAACTACTGTGGATGCACACCTTATTTAATCCATGCATCCTTGGAGATATTAACTCAGATATGGGTGGTTATAGCTTAGCCAATAATTAACACAAATATTGTCAATCAAAATCAGAACCAAAATGGACAACTGGGGAGAAATAGACTTAGATGTTTATAGAAATTGTTAATATTCTGAAGTGGTGACTTTTTTTCTTTCAGTAACATATTGACAAATGGATATTCTACTATAGTCTAGAAAATCCTAGTATTCAATAGGAAGAAATATCTTAGTAGCTTATTGTTTTCCAGTGTCTGGCAAAAGATCCATATTATTTCATTTTCAAAACAACATATTTTTAAAAAATCAAGAATCAATCATCTAAGTTGCCATTCTGAGCAAGTGGAATCCTAATAGAATAATCACATGTAGTTTGATGGCAGTGAATATATTACTTACTGTTGATTTGCAGCCTGTCATTTTCATTTAATTTCTGTGAATATATTTAATTATGTATGGCAAGAGAATAATGGAGAGATCAGGTCATTAAAATTCTATATGTTTTCACATAGGAATATGCAATAATAATAATAAAAGCAAGAGCATCCTTTTCAAGTCATTTTTTCATAATTTCTGTTCATGGACCAGAAGATGCAGAAGTGATCTAAGAGTACAAAGTTTCCATAAAAATTAGAACATTAAGTGATAAGTATACAAATCACATGGATCAAGACATCAGGTTTGGGCTTAGGGAAAGAGCTGTTTTGTTTTGTTTTCTATCATGGTATAAATCAGGTCCTCAGTTAGACCTCAGGCAAGGAAGACCCACCCTTCCCTTTGGGGTCAGAAGCCCTACCCAAGTGCTCCTGCTGTCCTCACTGCACCAGTGGTTGAGAACGGACAGCCTCCCAAACTTAAGAGACCCAAGTCCTTGCCTGGCAATGCATTTACTCCTTCTGAGGATGTGCCTTTCCTGTGAAATTTCCTTATCATAGACACTTAGGTTCAAATTTTTGAACACACATAGGCTGTCTTCTTTCTAGAAGTTTTCATGGTTCTGAATCTAAACCTATAGACACTGTATCCTCCTGCTTCCTTCCCAAGTTCATCCACACTGCCCCTCATGGCGTTGGATGGTATGGAGGCAATGGGAAGGTCACAATATCAGAAACGGATGGTGTGACTAAGTAGAGGGAAATGCCCCATGACAACATGGGTCAGGCTGACCTTCTGGAAGCTACCCTTTCAGTGATACCCTCCCCAGATGGTATCTGTAGGGTAAAGGTTGATGAGGTCTTTCCACCCTCCCACCACTGTGATGATGGACACCTGTGGTGCTGCGAGCATTCCAGGGTGGGCATGCGCAAGTGGGCTCACCTGTGTTGGACACGGGCTTAAATGGGTGGCGTCATGAGGACGCCAGGACCAACAGACAGAACTGCGAGGACCAACCACCCAATCGACCAACTGACGGGACCGACAGTACTGGGGAGCAGCAGCAGCAGAGAGAGAAGTAGCCGAGAGGGTGAGATGTGCCAGGGGCTGGGAGGACTGCCAGCCTCCCGGCCCCCTGGCACCCATGACTGCCATGTACCTGGCCACCTCTACTAAATAAAGTATGAAAAGCCACCGAGGGCTCCACGACTCTCCTTCCTTGACCCGTCTGCCCAGAACCATCCCGAACCTTGCTCCAGTGCTCCCATCCTGCCGCTACAGTATCACTACTTGCTTTTTAGTTGATGTTCAATTTCATTTTCTTCGATGCCCTTCTATCATGTAGAAATTTAAGAAGCACATTAATACCTTCCCCAAAGAGGTCACTAGCTTAGACGCAAAACAAGTCATTGAAGGTTCAGAAAAGGCACAAAGACCCAATGTCTGCTGGTCCAGTCCCTACAGTTTTGCACATATTTCCTTAAAAAACATTCACTTGTCATCAGGGTCTCCTGATATCAAGCACATAGCTTTGAGGTTGAAAAACAGTTCTAATCAAAATATAACACTTCTAATAAAAATGTCCTGTAGAGGTATCCAAATAGGGAAAGAAGAAGTGAAATTATCACTGTTTGCAGACGATATGATAATATACATAGAGAACCCCAAAAGCTCTACAGAAAATCTACT
>JAGFMF010011402.1:413398-477069 GCA_019455555.1 Galemys pyrenaicus
AAGAACAATAATAATAACAATAACAGCAATAAAGACACAGAAACCAAAAATGAGGAGACAAGGACAGACTGGGGACACCTGGTGGGGAGGGGAGGGGGGCTGAGGAAAGATGGGAGCACGAGGAACCGAGGTGATGGTGCACTGGTGAGATGGTGATGGTGAGTACATGGGGATTACAATTGATGGCAAGTATATGTAAATTTTAAAATATTTTATATTAATAAAAAAACTAAAAAAAAATGTCCTGTAGGGTAAATGGAAAAGTGATCAGGCTTTTCTGCCCTCTCAAACACCATTGTCCATCAACGATGGACACCTGTGGTCCTGCACACATGCCTACCTCAAGTAGGGTGTGGGCATGTGCAAGTGGGCGCACCCGGGCTGAGACACGGGGTGCATAAGGACAACATCACAAGGAGGCCATCAGGAAGGAGAGAGGAGAAAGAAAGGCAGAAGGAGCAGCAGTAATAGCAGAGACACGAGAGGCTAGAGAGCCCAGAGAGTGAAGATGTGCCGGGGACTCGGAGGCCTGCCTGCCATATCACGCTCCTGGTTGCCTCTGATATAAAGAGCATTAAAGCCCTAAAAAGCCACCGAGGGCTCCAGGACTCCTTGAACCGTCTGCCGGAATCATTGAGAACTTGCTCTGTGCCCTCCTGGTACCACATGCCCCAAACACCAAGCTGGGCATCAGATGAAGGCAGTGAAAGTGAGTATGACATCAGAATGGAGATGAGCCTGAAGTAAAAAAAGAGGCTGAAAGCCCCAGCAGAAAATCAGAATAGTTTTTCTGGTGGACCATGGAGGAGGGGTGTCCAGGCAGTACATATGGAGTTGACTTATGGGCTTCCCCAACAAGTTTAAACATATTAAAATTGCTGCCATTTGAATAAGCCACTTCAGCTGCACCTGATGTAATCAAATCTTAATATGCTGGATTGTTTTTAAATCTGTATGGATCCAGGTAAGTGTTTCTATTATTCATTTTTTTAATAAAAGCACTTATATTTACTAAGCACTTATTAATAGCAGCAAAGAGTCTCCGCCCTTGTGGTATTTATATTCCTGCCAAGAAGACTGAAATTGGGCAATCGAAATACTCCAAGGTCCAAGAAAGAGTTGCTGCATGTAATGACAGAGCTAATAATGGGGATAGTAGTTTGACTTTGCCAAAGCATATCTGGGGGGTCCTAGAGACTCCCAGACCCTCTCACAGGGTTTGCAAAGGTGAACAATTTTCCCAGTAGTACAATGATGTTATTTGCATTTTCTTCACTGATGTGCCTGACATGTATGCTTGTGATCCTCTTGTTCTTCACTCTCCCCAGATTTACTATGGTAACTCCCTCTACAGCACCATAAAAATAAAAGCTCATTATTTCTCACAAAAGGTAAAGCCTGACCCAGACTGCTGTGCACTATGTGCCTTATTTAATCTCTGCATCCTTGGAAAAATCAGAGATACAGGTGAAAGGGGTGAGAGACCGGAACATTTGAGAAACATTCCTGTTTCAAGAGTGTGATCAGAGTCCCAGGAAGTCCTCCAGAGTGAGAGGATCTTTGCTCAGGGACCTGAAAAAAATGCACAAGAAGCTGTACAGCTTTCTGGGAAGAAGTGTGATTTGTGGCAAATCAGAAAGCTAATATAATTCCATAGATACACTGCAGTGTTTTTAGGACTTAGCCTTGAAATTTTGTTTTCTTCTACTGTTTTGTGTTAATTTTCTATTTTTCATAATTATTGATAGTCAAAATATGATTTTATACCTTTAGACTGTTAATTTACAAAACATGTAAAATGTTTTTTCTTTCCTTGTGCTATATTAGTTTATTAATGGTAAATAATCAAATGATAGAATTTTACAAGTGAATAGATTGAAATTGAAGTAAGCTAGAAAAAACACCATTTTGTGATAACATAGTGTAAAATCTCATCTACTATAAACCCTTGAGCTATACATTTTATTTTTTTAAAGATTTTATTTATTTATGCATGTAAGAGCTGGGGTACAGGCCAGAGTGTTGGGGAGTGAGAGGACCCACCAGAGACAGAGTGGGGAACAGAACAGGCAGACTGACTGAAACACTGCTGAGGGGAGCAGCGGGCGAGGCAGGAGAGGTCTGCTACTACGTCATGTGGATCCCCTCCCTGGCCAGTAGCAGGGATCAAACTTGTGCTGCAGTGGCTGCGGTTTGCTTCATAGTGTGTTGCTTAAACTGCTGTGCCACCAGGGAGGCCCGAGCTATACATTTTAAACTGAAGTTATATATTTAAAGTTTATTTTTTGTGATAAATATCATTTTGCTTATTTCCCTCCCCTGGGTATAGATGGAAAGAAACTAAGTTTTTGCACAGTGTGACAGCTTTATCTTTCTTCAGTTAATCCCTCTGCAAGAGTCAAACTTATGAAGCCAAATAATATCGGTTAGATCTAAATCAGTGCAAAATTAAATGAGTATTTCTCCATTCATATCACATTAAAGTTTTAATTTTCCCATCAAGCATTACCTTTTGAAAGCATCTTACCAGATGAAATTGATATTTTGGAAATAGAGACTTAGAAATGAAGTTTCAAAACCCACCTTCCCAGCACCAACCACATTACCAGCCAGTGGAGCTTTTTCCCCGATTTAATTTTAGGACTAGTCAATGGGTTGAATCACTGTTTTCAGAGAAACTTCTCATGAAATTCCAATTTATGAGCTGTTCAAGGAACTAATGAAAATCACCTGTTTATCACCACCAGCTCCTCTTATTCCAAGTCAGCTTGTAAATACATTGGTTCATCCAGAATCCATAAAGAAGAAACTGCTGCTATAAATGAAACGATTAGTAGTGCACTTTAAGCAAAAGTCAATATTTTTACTCTGTAGTTAACTTGTACTTAAATATGACTAAAGTACTTTGAGCTTGCTCTAAATCAATTTGATAATCTTACAAATAATTGACAGTTGTTCTCATTGATTTTGTAATTTGTAGTAGTCTCTTTGTATTTATAATTTCCACCACCCATTTCCTTCATCCTTATTTAATATTTCTATAAAAAGACTCCCCCTTTCTCTTCACTTGATTTGCTCTAAGAATTTACCCTCATTTAAAATAAAGTAATGCTTAACCTTCAAATCATTGTTAACCTTCCTTAAAGATTCAATAATAGGAAGGTAGGAATGAATACCGATTCTTTGTCAGCTACAGATGTGTGTTAATCTTGTCATTATTTATATGGTTCACATAAAGATAAGTTTTTAAAAATATTTATTTATTTATGCACACAAGAACTGGGGTGTAGGCCAAAGGTGCGGGGGGGATGCGAGAAACAGAGTGGGAAGCAGAACAGGCAGATTGACTAAAATACACTGCTGCAGGTGAAACAGGAGAGGTCTGCTGCAACATGTGGATCCGCTCCCTGGCCAGGGATGGAACTCACGATGCAGTGACTGTGGATAGCTCCCTAGTGCTGCGAAATAACCCCTTGCGCCGCCAGAAAGGTCCAAAAAGATAAGATTTTATATCATTTTGAAAGCATTACTTTCACCTTCAAGTAAATAATGGTTTCTGTAATTCCTGACAAAGGTAAATCAAAACAAAGCTCCCATCGTCCAATGTTTGGTCCTGAACTTGTATATCTCCAGCTCTGTATTTATTATTCCTTTGTTTATGCTGAATTTAACTGTCTAACAAAACATCCATTGAGTGTTTATTTAGAGACATTGCTTAGTTCCAGGAGCCATTTATTTTAGTGCATTCTTGTTAATAGCACTTGTCTTCTATTGGTAAAAGAATCCTTTAAAATTAAATGGATAATTCAATTGTCCCTTAATGACCTGGTCCTGTTCTTGTGGTTTCGGATTCATTGCTGGTGACTTTGAAAAGCTCTAGCTCTGTCCTAAAATTTCATTTCCATAAAATCAAAATTTGATCTTGCAAGTTATTTTAAAACTTGGAAAGATTAATTATGTCGGCTTCCATTTGAGTCAGAGTTCCTTTCCAACACTATGAATTCCCACCAGATCCAACTCTGGTTTAACAGCAAATGACATCACAACATCGAGTCTTCAGCACAGGTCACCCACCAATCCTCCCCTCTGGAATGCCCATGGTGACAATTTGTGTTTTTCTGCACTCAGTATCTCTTGCCTTCTGGACCTTCCTGGTGGCACAAGGGGTTAAGTCTCAGCACATTCAAACTATTGCAACCACTACAGCATGAGTTCAATCCCCAGGCATGGTGCAGCAGACCTCTCCTGTCTCACCTGCTGCTCCCCTCAGCAGTGAATTAAAACAGATCTGCTTGTTCTGCTCCTTACTCTGTCTCTGATGAATCCTCTCTCACACACACACCCCTTTGCACCTCTGGCCTACACCCCAGCTCTTGTATACATAAATAAAGTAAATCTTAAAAATTGTTGCCTTCTGAGACAGGTGCTTAAGGGAAACAGGGTGGAATTAGCCATGCCCCATCAATCATCTTAGAACTGGTGGAACCTGGAGGGCTGCCTTCAGCCTGCGGGCTGTCTGCCGGGACTGCTCTTCTCTGCCAGGTGCTCCACGCACTCATTGTAGTTGGCCTGGGTCCTGCTGGTGGTCACTCATTTGTGGTCCACTTAGTCATGAAGTCCTGAGGAACTTTTCTTAAAGTAGCTCTTAAATGCACATCTTTCTTTTCTGTCCTAATGTGACAAGTACTCCAGTTAATATTTCCTCAGCCCTTGTGGGTATCTTTTCCCTGCTCTGCAGGAAAACATAGTGTGGCGGCAGGAAGGGGCCACTGAGCAAGTTCGGGATGGTTCTAGCAGATGGGGTAAAGGAAAGGAGTCCTGGAGCCCTCAGTGGCTTTTATGCTTTTTATTGTCAGAGGTGACCAGGTACATGGCAGGCATGGGAGGCAGGGCTCGCATCTCACCCTCTCGGCTGCTTTGCTACTGCTGCTCTCTGCTCGTTCGTTCTCTGCTTGCATTGGTCAGTACTGTTGGTCCTGGCATCCTCATGACGCTGCCTCTATAGGCCCATGTCCACACCCAGGTGCGCCCACTTGTGCATGCCCACCTAGGCACGCACGCAGCGCCCCAGGTGTCCATTATTATACCAGTGCCAGGAGGGCAGAAAAGCCTGAAACTTTTCTCAGACCTTTTCTTAGGACCTGGTCCTAGTTTCTCTATGCAGAGTCTGTCTAAGCAGAGTTTTCCTGCCTAAATGTTCAGGCTCTCTGTTTTCATCCTGTTACTCTCCAAAGAACCTGCTGTTGTGTAAGACCATACCAACTTGTCTGTCAAACAACTGAATTCTTCAGGCTTTTAACTGAGAAGGTGAAGGTAGCACAGTGTGGGGAGGGTTGTTTTCTGGACAATCGGGAATCATGGCAGGCTTCATGGGAAAGGTGACATTTAAACAGCACTTTAAGTTTGGAAGTCGATTTAGAGTTTGACAGAAAGAGACATTTCAGCCTGAGAAAATGATAGTGCTTTTTCTTCATCTCTTGGCTTGGATAGAAGATTTTTTTGCTGTTTTGTTGTTTGTTTTTTTTAATTTCAAGCAGGCCATTTTAAATCACCTATCCTTGGATGTGTTGTGTGTAAAATGAAAGCTCACAGGACATTGAAAGAAAACCTTTAATGATATTTTGTAGGACAGTACTGTCAAGAGGTTTCCAGGACACACAAATCCCAATCAAGATTTTATTATCAGACCATGTGGCTAGATAATGAGATAATAATAACTGACATTTGTATAGCAATTTATGTTTTTCTAAGTCCTTTCACATTCTTTATCTTATCAGGTACTCAGATTTGCAGAGATTAAAATTTGGAGAGACTGAATAATGCAGTGTGGTCAAGGACAAGCACTCTGAAGCCAGACGGCCTTGCTGGCCCCCAAGCCGATGGAGCCGTCTGGTCTCAGCTAGTGGGAACTTCAGTTCCGTCCACACAGATGGGGATTGGGCTGCCGTTCTCCTTGTGATCTCATTAGGGAGTAGTGTGAATAGCTAACACCGCTCCCTGTAACCCCTGCACGGTAGTACTGCAGAAGGGTTAGTGGTGACACTACCGGCACCAGCACCACGCTCTCCATTACGCCTCCATGAACATAAAGCTCAAACCAGCCCAGGGCTGCTGAATTCTAGGCCTGGATCTTTTCCCAATACATTCCTAGCCATCCTGTGGGTGTGATGATAACCTAAATGACTTGGAAATGCCACCTTGTAAGCCTCTAGGTTTTCTCTCTTATTGCACAGAATGCCGTTTATATAAGGTCATCCATCCTCTGGGCCTGATATTCAGCTCCAGCAGGCGAGAATAGCAATTCCACATGAAGTCTTGAAGCTGATGTCAGTGCCTTGAGTGCAGAGGATCATGGAGACCCTAAGATGGGCAGTATGTAAGAAAACACTGACAGCATATGGAAGTGTATATGTCATCAGGACCAATAGGGGAATCTGAATTTTGATGCAGAAAATTGCTCTTTTAGCCTTTGCGTCTGCTGAGGTGTGACTCTGTCCCACAAACGGTGGACACCAAGCTTCTCACACTGGATCGACAGGTACAGCCTCACTTGGGAAGAGCTCAGTCTGAGGCATGCAGATTTCTCTTGCAAGCAAATTGATGTCTATTTAGGAAAGAATTTTCCCACCTTAAAATGTTGATGTATATATATATGACTTAAACAGTGCTTCAATCCTAAACAACAACTCCTGGATTTTAATATAGAATATAAACATCAGAGTCTCATCTTCATTTTACCAAGTGGGTGGCACTGATTGAACGCTGAACCTCTCCATGCCTCTGTGTCCACTTTCTAGAATTGTGAAGAAGATAATCAGCCATTCTCATCCATAGGCTGCTGTGGAGTCTCTGGTCATTTCATCTGTTTGAAGACATTGAAATCTTGGTTTTACACTTCAGGTGCTTTGCTCCAAATACTTCTTCTAGGATCGCTGTTGGGTTCCATGTGCCTCTAATTTGTATTGCATTTGGAATTTCTCTCCACTATCCAGTGAGGACTAATGTGTCTTGTTCCAGTGAAGCATAGACACTGAATTTATCAATTTATCAGGAAATGGTTTCACCTCCTTTTCCTGGCCTCCCCAGGGCAGACCATCTGGCACAGACCCTGGGCTCAGATTTGAGGGCTGCCCCATTATCAAATGGTCCAGAATGGTCAAAGAAGCCACATGACCCCTTAGGTCCAAGTCCCGGGGGAACACATGTAGAGTGCGGCCACTGCTTCTGTGACCTTACAGGATGTCCTGACCCAATGTTGCTCACAATTCAAGTTTCTTCTGGAATAGTTTCATTGCAGTAAGATCATATTTCCTTTCCTAAGTAGGATTTCAAGACTGGTCTCTTCCTTCTTATACCACCCCCCCCCCCAGCCCCACCAGTTCAAAAAAATCCTCTAACAGAATCCTCATTCCCTAGTGGGTACAGTTTATATCCTCAGGGCTACAAATTTGTCTCTAGCCCAAGTCATACTTGATGGAAAGTCAAAAGTTTAGAGGAAACAAAAACAAACAAACATAATTTAAAAGGCCAAAACTATAAATGCTTTTGAGATCTCTGGAAATGTGTACTTTCTACGTCAATGTACAGTAATGTTATTAAAACTAATCTAGAGTTATGTCAATGTGACTGCCATTATGACGTAATTAAGATTATCATCCTATAATTGTAAGCTTCTTCACTTTCTCATACAGCTGTGCTCTCTAAAATTGAAATGAATAAATGCTGTTGGTGAAAACCTAGTAAGCAGTGGGAAGATCATTGCAGAATGCTTGTGGTGTTTCGGCTATTGTCCTGCCACCTCCTGGCAGACACTATGTCAGTGTGACAATGTCATAATATTATGATACATCGCTCATTGTTGCAATTACTTTGTCAGGGTACATGGAGGTTTCACGCTTGAGGCATATGAGCAAATTAATGAGATAGAGAATGTAGGCTTGTTTTTTGTTGAGTATTGATCAAAGACGCCACAGACCCTATAAAAGAGAAGACGTGATTAGTTTATGATGTACACTTCGGGAGCACATATATCATATTTTAATTGAAATGCCTTTGAAAAGGGACTTCAAATTGTCACCTTAAGATCCAGCATGGAGACCCTTTGTAGGTTTCTGGGATCACTTAATAAGCCTATTTGGGATTTGTAAGATGTTTGAATTGCTAGCCACACACATACAGGAACGTCCATCAGACCAGAGTCACATAATCACTTTAAAAGGCAAATAACCACTCTTCAGTTTTCTAGATGATGTTCAACAATTTCAATGAAATTAAGGATTTTATTGACATTTCCAAACGCCGTGCACTGCTGTGTCTGTTTCATCTTTCATTACCCTGGATATAGCCAGGAGGGAGAGGACATAGGCATTGAAACCCCATGTTGGTAGGCTGTCCTGAAATACCTAGGAAAGTGGACTCATGACCACTAACCCCCCTCTGCTCCTCCCCCAGAGCTCCTCCATTAGGCTGTGAACTCTAGTGGGGTGAGAATCAAAGGTGAAGCTCTTGGCCACAGATCGCCATGTCCTCCCTGTACATGCCTCTTCTCTTCACACTTGATCCCCATCTGCCCCTGCCTCCAGAAACTCTCCCCCTTCCCTCCCAGAAGCTCTGCATATCTCAGCTTGCCCATGGCCTAGACCAGCCCTTGACTCTATTCCCACAGTCTCTACAGTGGCAGTGGGTGCAATATATTCCTGGCAGCCCGCATGGAACTCTAAACACACTCCTCATAGAGACGCTGTGTGTCTGCTGAGTAAGCCTACAACACCATTGCTAAGGAGTAGAGTTTTTGTAGGCTGTTGCAAACCTCACCATGTGGTAGATACTGTTTTCTTGGGAGTTTATTTTCTAAATTAAAAGCAGAAGAATTACAATTTTACTTTTGCTGTGCCCTTCATGGTAAAATTGGGCCTGTATAGAAATGTAATGATTTCCTTGCTTGACTCTTTTCCAGCAGCTGTAGAGAGTGCTGTAGCGAGTTCCCAAGTGCTGTGTCTTCCTGGGATTGATGAGTTGGAGTATTATTCAATGTCCAATGAGGAAAAGTAGTTTTACACTGTCTAGACATTCCATCAGGGAATTAGAAAGCAGGGCAAGGTCTCGTATGACGAGGTTTCTGTGAACAGAAGACAAATTATTTTTATACCAAAAAAGTCCATGCCATGTCAAATCTGGAGATTCTTTTGAAACAAAATGCTTTGTTCTATTCCTTAAAAGAAAGAACTGAGGAGCTTGAATTTTCCTCATTCTTCTTGCAAATTATACTTCTATCCAAGTGCTAAAGGGGGAGATTGAAGATGGTATAATGTTATCTGTGGTCTTTGTGCATATAATTTCCCTTCATCCACAAAGAAGTGACTGTCCATGGTTCAGATAACATGAGAAAAGTGGTTTTGCCAATGCCAACCCTCAACTCACCTTCCTCCAGTCCCCTCTCACACAGTGGAAAATGCAAGTGTATTTACCCCTTGTATCCTTCTTTTAATTCCCAAGGTAAGAAATTTGATTAAAGAAAATTCTCTTAAAAAGAAAATGGGCAAACTCTTCAAAGAACCCCATCTAAATAGAATGTAAGCAAATAAAATACGACTTCTTTTAAGTAAATAATATGGTGAAGAATGATTTTCATTTCTCCATCACTTCAAATATCAGCCACTTTAGCAGTGCCAAGTTTAGCTCCTTACCCTCTCTTTGTTCTTTGACTGTGCATTGCTGTGAAGGCAAAGATAACCAGCTGTCAGAGATCATGTGAGATCAGGGTGAATTCTACATTGTACAAAGAGCTATTAATATTTTAAATGCTGTCTTTCCACCCTTCAGACTTGGAGGTATTACATCACTATTTATACAATAGGATTTGGCATTGATTGGAAAGTTTCAAGTGTTTTAGATCCCAATGGTTAAGTAGGAGATATAATTATATTAACAAAATTAAAATGTACCAAAAGGTAGACTTTTGAATTATTTCAAGTGTTTTTGATATGGTCTGGTCCCAAAATAACTACTTGATTAACTAATTTGTCTCATAAGAAATATATCTATGTAGGTCAGGATGAGATCACTTGAAAAAAAAATTGACTCTTTGGAGAACTTTTAAACCACCAAAAAAAAAAAAAATCTCATTTAAGAGCTGGAGTTGAATTATATGGTCATTTTAGTTCTCAGAATTCAAAGCATAGATGGCTGGAATCATGTGCGTGTGATAATTCTAGGCTACTCGCAATAAATAATACATGTCATTTCTGCTCCAGCGAGGCTGTCACTTACTGCTCTAAATGACTTTCCATGCAGGGCCCAGCCTGCTCTCCCAGAGTGCACTTCAGCTCAATTCCAAACCTGAAGGGTCCTTCCAGTATCCAGCCAGCTACCATAGCAACCAGACCCTGGCCCTGGGTGAAACGGCCCCAGCGCAACTCCCTGCCCGCGCCACGCAAGCCCGGGGTGCTGGCCAGAGCTTCAGCCAGGTAGGTGTGGGGAGGGCCCTCTGCCGCGCGGCCCCTGGCTACAGGGGAACAGTGGGAGCAGGCAGGAGCCCTGCCTGTCTTAAGCTTGTCTTGTCGCAAGACTTCAGGAGGATGCTCTCCCTGTGGTGATGCATTAAAAACTGAATGAGGAAAGCCCTCCTAAGTGACGCTAATCTGTGAGCAGCTTTTCCTTGGGGCTGGCTGGCTCACACCCAGGCAGGGCTGTGTGTTTAGCTATGTGAATAGGTGGATGTGTGTCTCCTCATTCTTTGTCTATGGGATAGAAATAGGACATGGTTTCTGAGTTTGCCTATGCACCTGGAATATTTCTTCTTGAAAATAATAGCACAGAAATGATTCTTGGGAGTTTGTCCTAGGAAGGAACACAGTGTGTCTGTGTGATAGAGTTTCAGAGTTCTCCTGAAGATGGTTGTGAGTAGTTTAGTTACACTTTGTCAAGTTTGGTTTTGAAATGTGCCCTTAATTATTTCTTTAAGGTACGAGCTTGTTCTTAAGAGTTTCACTGCACAAATTTATTAGCTACTGTTAAAACCAGCTCTTGGTTTTACACAAAGACGTGACTACTGATCTGAAATGTTTTTTCAAGAAGATTTAAATGCTGTGATATCTCTATCTGTGTAAGTGTAGGTCGATGTGTACATAAATACACTTAATATACTGGTTTTGGCATATTTAATTGACCTGCCAGAATTAATATATTGGAGGGCTAGCTTACTAAAAGCTACTTTAAACTTTATTTCACCAATATATCACCAACATATCTCTGTGATTTTGCTCCTGAAGTGAAGACCCTGAAACCCAAAAGCACCCCACCCTTCTTGCTGGCAAGCTTCATTTCATCCTTTCTGTACTTATGGAGAGGTACCTTTGCCAGGAACTCAGCCCAGGCCTGGCCACCCACCACCAGTTCCTGTGACAGCCCAACTGTCTCAATTACCAACTTGTCATTATTCACCCAATTGTCTTTCCCATTAAGCCAAATTAAGCTACTTGAGGAAGGCATTTTCATGTTTTAATAGCAGCCCTTAGCCATCCACATGGCCCTGGAGAAGTGCCGGTGAAGAGAGAGGAGTGAAAGGTGAGCTGAGATGCTTCACACAGGACCATGAGGTGCCCATTTATGGTAACCTAGACACACAAGAAGCATCAGCAGAAATGCCTCCATGCATCTCAGTCATTCAAATGAAGTGACTGTCCCAGCATTGTATTAAAAATGCAAATGCCTTCTACCAACAAGACCCCTAACCACCAGGGACCTTGTAACTTTTACCCTCTGGAGTGCAAGGCTACATACAGGTTGTGAGGGTCACAGGGGCAGGTGAATGGTTCTACTAGGAAGAACTTCCCCTCCCTGTGGTTCTGTGTGGGACCTGGGTTCAGAGGACACCTCTTTGTGGTTGGAGAAGGCAAGTGGGTGGATCTTGAGGGTGTGGGAGCTGAAGTTCTGATGCGATTCACACACACAAGGTTCCCCAGCACTGGTGATCTCTCACCTCCAGGATCTCAGCTCCCCCAAAGTGCTAGAAGCAGACGTGCAGATATGGATGGCTCTGTGAGGAATTCCCAAGCATAGTTGTGAATTTATTAGAAAAATTATCCTATGTGTACAAATTCACCTCGATGTGCTCTTATTATCTATCAAAAATAATCCTCATTGTTTCATTATAGGTGAAGATTATGTCACATCTGAAATATCGAGGGAGGGATTCACATAGCCAGTATCAGGCTTTTAAAGCATTTTATATTAAGATGAAATGAAAGCTGTATGATGTTTTTCCCCCAAGCATCCCTGTATTGAGAGGAACTCTTTTTTTTTTTTCCTACCTGCACTGACTCTCTGACCTTGTCATGCTGATCATGGTGCATTACATTAAATTTTGAATTCTTTAGAAGCAAACAAGTGTCTCTCATCCTTATATTATCCTTATATCCAGCTGCTCTTCCAGGTCCAAGGGGCCACATTCAGAAATAAGAATATTTTATATTCAAATCAACCTACAAAAACTATGCATTTAGCCTTTACAGTTTCCTAGCACCTCTCAGACATGTATCTTACAAAACAGTAAAGTTGTACCTTCCCTTATTTTTATCGTGAACTCAATTATTACTCTTGCTTGGCTTTTTCTTATCAATATCAAAGGTCCCATAATTTGAGTTATAGACACTGACTCAACTGAAAATAAAAACCAGTATCCCCCTGGCCAAGCCTCAGGTAAAATGGAAATATTAGCACAAAACAAAAAGTATATCAGCTTATCAAGGAGTTAGGGAGCATCTTGTAAGCCCAGCTGACAAGTATCTGGGCAGGGACTAGATGTTAAATCAAGGGTTTCTTATAAAAATTAGGACAGACCTTCTCACGCACTCAAGAGTGGTCTCTTATTTATACATCTTCATTCCCACAGCAAGGCTGTGCTGCCTTCTGTATTTTATTTTTTATTTAGTTTCTTTAGATAATTGATCTACATTTATAGATGAAAAGACTCCATCTCTTCCCATTTAGGGGAGTTCTCTTGCATTCTATGTGGGCCCCCAGTGAGAAGAGAGAAGAATCTTCACTGAATTAACTCTCCTCACGCCCAGGGAGTGTTTTCTCTTGTCTTGACTGGCTCCTTTAAGTGCATCAAAAGCCTGAACCTGTTGAGAGGTCTGTGATGCGGACAAACTGCAGTGACTTTAACACCCCAGTTAAGTGTCTCCTGGAGGAGTGCACGCTCAAGTGGCTAAACGCCAGGAGTGAGACAGTAGGAGCTCAAGACCGCAAGACCGCACACAGGATGCGGCTTAACATGAAAATTTACTTTCAGGTTGAATTAGAGAGTGGGAGGGAAGGGTGCAGGCATAGGACAAGCGTGCCACGCCATCCGAGGGCCAGGGTGAGGCATCTCTAAGCGGGCTTGTTCCAGGCGATGGTGACGTGGGGCAGAGGTCCCAGCACTTGCACGTCTCCGGCCTGTGCATATGGTGCTGTCTGAACATTCAAGCCAAGGGTTGCTGGCTTTGCTCTGTTGACAGAGGCCCAATGGTGGGTGAACATCCTGTGATTTACACCCAGTCATGGGGGCCACCATCTGGAAGGCAGGCTGCGTGAACAGAGACTTGAAGGAAGAGAAGAAGGCATTCTCTGGGGACTGGGGAACCTGGGATAGCATGTGGATGGAGTAGTGAGGGGGCCAGAGCAACTAAAAGGAGGCCAGGAGAAGTCTGGGGCTGGGAGACTAAGTTCACCATTCTGAGAGTCTTGTCTATTACTTGGAGTGAATTAAGGAGCAGGCAGAGTAGTGGGAGCAGGTAAACCCCATGACCTGACCTCTGTTACTCTGTCATTGCAGGTTTCCCCTGCTATCCAAAAATAGAATGTTTTTTGAGTCTGGGAACATTTAAAAATGTTTTTCATTCATATCAGTGGTAATAGCATTCCAGACTCCCTAAATAACCTGCAAATCCTACCAAATGGGAATGTGCCAGGCAGTGGAGGAGCCCTGCAGTTGCTTCTGCATCTTCCCATCACAGTGCCTTGCTTCAGGGCTGACCCACAAAAGTGAAGTCCTCTATCCCCAGTCAGTGGCTCAGGGTTCACCCACTGCTCATCAGGCACTACAGCCTTATTTAAAAATATATATATATATTTATTTTATTTATTTATGCATATACGGGCTGGGGTGTAGGCCAGAAGTGCGGGGGGTGAGAAGATTCGCTATAGACAGAGTAGGAAGCAGAGCAGGCAGATCTACTGAAACACACTGCTGAGGGGAGCAGCGGGCGAGGCAGGAGAGGTCTGCTGCACCATGTGGGTCAGCTCCCTGGCTGGGGATTGAACTCGTGCTACAGTGGCTTCATACTGCTGCGACTTAACCCCTTTTGACACCAGGGAAGCCCTCCAACCATATTCTCTATGCTCCCTCTGTGAAGGCTATAGGCTAAGAGAAGAAGGAAGCTGGCCCTTTGCCAGACTTTATCTCACATCCAGTTTCCTATGAATTTTATGAAATGCTGAATATCAAACCTCCTGCCTAGAGGAGTGACTAAAAATGTTGGTCTCACCTCATATCCAAACATGACATAGCCTCACCAAGGATTCCAGCCCTCAGAGCAACAAAGCAGGCAAGCAGCAGCTCTGGAAAGACTAGTGGCTTAGTAGTGCAGGAAGCACTTCCTGCTCTCCAGCAGATCCCAAAGTAAGCTTGGTCTCACTCCTGGGGAGATGCCTGCTGCCTGCAGGTGATTAAAAAGTGGGCTGTTGTCTATAAGTGAAGTTTGGACTCCATCAGTTTTTGGAGAAGCAGCATTGCAGTTTCTTTCTCATCTGGCCTGTTTAATGCTGGACTCCTGCATCCTCAGTCTCCCTCGCTTATGACGTGTCTTCGTTACAGACACATCTGCTGCTTCCACCAGAGGCTGATATGTTTGTTGAGCCTGGGTCATTGCTCATTGGTGCACTGACATCAGGGAGCTGTGAGGGGCAAGGGGCTGGACACAGAGACCCCAGGGGGCTAAGGGAGAGACATCCCCAGTGAGGGCCTGTTTTTGCATGATCCATTAGAATGAGCTATGTCAGACCACTGGTGAGCACCTCTCAGGGGCTTGGCTGTGAAAGCTGTCTCCATTAGCTGCCACTCACAGAGCAAAGTCACTACCATGCTGGAAAACACAAAATTGCAGAGATGTGTTTAGTGCAGAATGTGTACATAATGCAGCGTTTCTAGGAGAAATCATGTCATTTTGTATATTTTACATGTCAGATTTGAAACCGTCAGCATATTGGATTTGTAGTTTTCAGGTGATTACCTGTTAGAAATCCCCTGCTTGTTGCTGTCCTAAAATCTTTTCCTGCACTTGCTCTTGCCAGTATAAATACACAGTCTGGCTTCCGTCGTGAAGACATTGCCCATGGCAAGGAGGGGTATGTCTCTCACTGTAATTTCCTCTTCTGAGCAAATATTTGCTTTATTCCAGGTATGCTAGATGAGCCTCTGGCTGAAATAAAAGTTTCATGTACTATGTTTTTGACAAGGCTCGTGTTTTTTAGAAGTCGCCATGAAGAAATCCCTCCTTATGTATTATTCTTTAAGATAAATTTATAAGACAGTTATGTCATTGTTTTATCTTATATCTCTGTGTTCTTGCATTGACTCAACACTACAATGGCACATGAAATACTTGTCAGAATAATATGTATCAGTAAGAACCCTAATCATAATTTTATTAAAGGGAGGTAGAAGGAAGGAGAAACCAGTCAGTGACCAGGACGCAAAATCTGGGTCTTTTTCACTGTTTGGATTAGTGACTTAAAGACCTGGGTAAGGTAAATCCAGTACTACCTCCTTCTTGCTGCAGGACAGAGACAATAATGGTTTATTAGATCTCTCTCTCTCTTTCTCTCTCTGTCTCTGTCTCTCTCTCTCTCTTGCTCTCACTCTCACTCTTGCTCTCTTGCTCTCCCCCATCTCAGCCCTTCAGCCCTCTCCTCCTTCCATAGTTTTGATACCCTCGTGCAAAGAGAGTGAAAGTTGTCTCTATTTTCATTTCTTAACATTGTAATTTTTATGGCCTTTCAATTGAGAAATTCTCATCTGAAAAAAGAATTTCTTCTTGGTGCCTTGGTTTTTCAAATGCTTAAGCTTACTGAGCTCTGCCTTTCAATGATAATGTGACATCACCACCAGGTAAACCCAGTTTTCCTCATCCCAGAGGTGATGATGCTGCAGATTAACTGCACGCAAACGCTCTCTCTTCATTTATGCTTATACTTAGTTTTTACCAAAACCAGCACTTCTTGTGGGAATTACTAGATGAGGGACTTGATTATTGTGTTTGACTATTTCCATTATTAACCTTTCTCTCAGTACCAGGATTTTCTACCTTGAGAATTATGTTAAAGAGTAGCATTCCTTTGGAAGACAGTTTCAAGAGAGAAATGATTAAGGCTTTGGAGAGCACTGGTAGTAGTGTTCCAGAAAACTCAGTTCATCAAGGGGAGTAAGTTGGAGACAGGACTTGGTTGGGGGATGGGCTTCAGGGATTGTACTTTATTATGGGGACATTCTCCTACCAAAATGAGACAGTTTGCAATTTGGAGCTGATAGTTTCTTCTTGTTCCCAAGCAATGAGGGTAAATGGCTTTGTCCATTTGCCTGTTAAATCTCAACGCCCTGTGCAAATTTATCGTAGCAAAGTTTATAGACTTTTAGATGTTTCAATCAGCAGCACATAGCAGGTGTTAATAAATCATGTTACCAGATTGTTCTGTTTTAGAAATGGATTTCTTCAAAGATATCATCTCAAAGACATGTCCTGTTTTTCAATATTTAAACTTTTCCAGGGAAGAATATTGTCAGCCCTTTCATTTTCTTGCCTCCTCTACTTAATCCTCTACCTCTGCATCCCTTTAATCACCAGCCCAGTCCCTTCCTCACTGAGTCCACTGCATACCTGTTAGCCTGGGCTCTCCTGGGCCCGGGCCCTGTTGCCTCCACCTTTCTTTGAAACAAGCTCTACAGTGTCACCTCCCATGATGCTGCTTTTGCCCAAGATCCTTCTCCCATTGGTGACCTTGGCCACCACAACCAGAATTATCTACAAAGGGAGACCCAGGAATTGTTAGGTGTACCGGGTGGTGGTTACCCAGGAAAATGAAAAGGCATGAGAAGGACTGAATGGGGAGTATCCTGCTGACCCCAGTTCATTAAGTTCCCTTCTGGGAAGCCACAAAACAGGGACTCCTGTACCCTATTCCTGACGTCATTGGGCTGACCGCCCAGCATTCTGGACAAATCCTCCCCCGACCCAGAGTTAGGGATTGTGCTGACAGCTTGACTAGTCTAAATGCTTCTTCCCACACATTGCCCTGCCTGTAAGCCTTGGAGCCACTTTGTAAAATGTGGTGGCCCTCAGTGACCTGCTGGCTCAGGGTTTGAAGTCACGATGCTTGAGAGTCCAGCTGTCAAGTCTCTTGTTCACTGGCTGTCAACATTGCAGATTTTTGTTTTGATTGTTTTTTTACTGCCAAATCCCCAAAGAATGAGGATCAAGTAGTTCCAAGTTCAGAGAATTTTTTTCCCCTTCTCACACCCATTCCTTCCCTATTACCCTGTCTACAGAAGATTCCATGTAGCAGGCCAGGAAACAGTCAGAGGGGTTTCAAACCAATGCTACATTCTAGCCTCAAAGTGCCATATTTTCAGGGGCTCAAACTTCCCCCAAACAATGTCAGAAGTAAGAGCCAGAGTATTCTGTACAAACAAAACTACAACCAGAGATTTAAAAAAAAAAAAAAAGTTGGGGCCTCCCTGGTGGCGCAGTGGGTTAAGCAACACACTATGAAGCAAACCGCAGCCACTAAAGCACAAGCTCTATTCCTGCCGCCAGCCAGGGAGGGGACCCACATGGTGCAGCAGACCTCTCCTGCCTCGCCTGCCGATGCCCTTGGCAGTGTGTTTCAGTCAGTCTGCCTGTTCTGCTCCCCACTATGTCTATTGAATCCACTCACCTCCTGCGACTCTGGCCTGTACCTCAGCTCTTGTGTGCATAAATAAATAAATCTTAAAAAAAAATTTACAATAAAATACTCCAGCTTCATGGATGGACTCCTCATCTGTAGACAGAGTATAGTAGACTCCAGTTAATGGTTTATCAAATTTATTGAGTTTAATTAATACACAGAATCACTGGTTCATGTGTGTTAGGAATATTGCATTATATCCTCAATTCCCAATTCAGTTTCTTTTCTTTTTTTTTTTTAAGATTTATTTATTTATGCATTCAAGAGCTGGGGTACAGGCCAGAGGTGTGGGGGGTGAGAAGATTCACCAGAGACAGAGTAGGGAACAGAACAGGCAGATGGACTGAAACACACTGCTGAGGGGAGCCCCGGGCGAGGCAGGAGAGGTCTGCTGTGCCATGTGAGTCACCTCCCTGGCCAGGGACAAACTGCAGTGACTTTAACACCCCAGTTAAGTGTCTCCTGGAGGGGTGCAGCTCCCATAGGCTGCAGGGCTCGAACTCGTGCTGCAGTGACTGCGGTTTGCTTCATAGTGCGTTGTTTAACCCACTGTGCCACCAGGAAGGCCCTGTTTCTTTTCTATTCTATTTTGAAAATACATCCTCCTCTTAAACATGACTCTAAAGTAGGTATGTTGGAAGGCCTCCTTGGTGGTATAAGGGGTTAAGTCTCAACACTATCACGTTATCAGCAGCCACTGCAGCCAGAGTTTGATCCCTGGCTAGGGAGGTGACCTACATGGTGCAACAACCTCTCTTGTCTTGCCCACTGCTCCCCTCAGCAGTGTATTTCAGTAGATCCACCTGTTCTGCTCCCCATTCTGTCCCTTGTAAGTCTTCTCACCACCCCTACTCTCCCTCCCCCACATACCTCTGGCCTACACCCTAGTTCTTGTATGCATAAATAAAAATAAACCTTTTTAAAAAAGAAATAAAGTAGGTATGTTGAGGCTTCCCTGGTTACCTATGGGTTAGTCTCAGTACTATCATTGCTATAGCCTGAGTTTGATCCCCTCCAAGGGACTTAACCCACATAGGGTGCAGCAGACCTCTCCTGACTCAGCCATTGCTCCCTTTAGCAGTGTAATTCAGTAAATCCACCTATTTTGCTCCCCACTCTATCTCTGTGAATCTTTACCTCCCTCACATCTCTGGCCTACATGACAGTTCTTCTATGCAAAAAAATAAAGTAGGTTTGTATGTACTTCATAGATACACATGAAGTCTCACTGTAACCCCCTAAAAATGCACATGGAAACACAGGCAAGTATGTAATATAAAAATTACAAGTTTAGTGTTTCTGAAATCTGACCCATCTGAGATTTAGATGTAAACTATTATGCAGATGAAGTATTTTATTTATAAGCATTTTAGTAAGCTAGATGTATTGTTCATGTCTTACTAAAAAAAAAATTTTTTTTAGTGCATAAAGTGTCCATATCAATATCATGTTTCTTGTTGCTTGGTGAATTTCCCATCATGGGAAGCAAGAAATGGCATTTAATGTACACTTGACATTGGTCTCCTTCCTTGTTAATTTCACATAGACGGTACCCCCATTTTGGAGGGGTGAGAAAGACAAAGTTGCCCTTTGAATAAAATCTGATCCAAAGAGCTGAGAATGAAGACATTAACAGAAAGTATCCCTTTTGGTAATTCATACCATATCTAGGGCAGTATTTGGTTTCCATCTGCTCCAGCTATTTCTAAATTTTTTTATATCATAATTTTGTTAAGGGTCTCATCATCAATCAAAAATTTATTTCAATTCTTACTGTTTTCACACACACATACTTCCAAATATCCCCATGGACTAAGGGCTAAGTAGTTGTTAATATTTAAAGGTGACATTTTGAAATTCTAGCTCTAATGTTGGATTTACAGCTTTATAGTACTAACATATTTTTTTTAAAGATTTATTTATTTATACATACAAGAGCTGGGGTACAGGCCAGTGTGTGGGAGGATTCACCAGACACATAGTGGAAGACAGAACAGGCAGACTGAAATACATTGCTGAGGGGAGCAGAGGGTGAAGCAGGAGAGGTCTGCTGCACCATGTGGATCACCTCCCTGGTTGGGGATCAAACTCCTGCTGCAGTGGCTGTGGATAGCTTCATAGTGCTGTGACTTAACCTCTTGTGCCACCAGGGAGGCCCAGTATTAACATATTTTTAAGTAGAACTGCACTTCCATGACAGTTAGGTAGATGAAACTCTATGAAGTAAACAGAAGCCAAAAGTACCCTCAAGTGGCAAAAGTTGTTATATGAAATTACATAGTAGAACAGAATATAAACCCAAAAGTAGAAACAAACTCCCAAAAGATAACTTTTTTTGGTCAATTGATGCTAAAGAACGGATGTCTTTGTTCAGCCATGAAACCATTTCTAGGTCCTGTTACTCCCTAGACAATCAGATTCGAAAATGCAGCCCTAGAATATTCACTGTCAATAACAGCAGAGACTACACAACTGTGCAGTTCAGCAAGGCAGCACCAGCCACACTTACTATTTAAAGTTGATTCAAGTTAAATATATGTTAAAATCCTTTGTACATAGCAAGCAAAGGCTCCTATCTTAGTGGCGACCATAATGGGTGGTATGTGTGGAGAAATGCCAATCTTAAAGTGTGTTTAAATTTTATTGTTTGTTTTACTTTATGCAACAAAAGAAATTTGGCAAAATTTCATCAAGATCTTATAATATTTAAAAGATTTTCTAATTGTTAAAATCTATCAAATATCTGAAATTAATGTGATAGCTCTCAAAAGTTCTATAGATTTGAGGACTATTTAAATTATAAGACAATAATAATTCAGCAGAGACTAGAAGTTTCAGTGAGCTAAAAGGCAAACAAAGTATTTGCAAATTGTACTCAAGGTTTTCCCAGTAGCTATGCCATTCTACTTTTTAATAGAATTCTAAGACATCATATTGTTTTAATTTATATCAATATAGTTTAGTATTTATCTAACTCCAAATTATTACCATATTTGGTAATAGCATCATTAATGTTGCATAAGGTTTTTAGTAATGTTATATATCCGACACAAAACAAAACAATTGGTTTTGTTGTAAGAAGAGGGCTCTCCTTAGATAGGGCTTTCTCCTTACACTGCTCCTGCAGTAAAGTCTAGTGGCAGGAGGGCATGGACCAGGTTCCCAGTGATTCCGGCAAATGGTAGAGGAGTCCTGGAGCCCTCAGTGGCTTTTTTATTACTCTTTACATCATTAGTGACCAGGTATACAGCAGGCAGGGGTGCCATGGGGCTAGGAGGCTGGCAGGCCTCCTAGCCCCCCGTGCATCTTACTCTCTCTGGTCTCTGCTTCTACATCTCTTTTTTCCCTTCTCTCTCTGCTCTCTCCTTCCTTCTGGCATCCCTGTGACATCATACTTACACACCCCATGTCTCAGCCCAGGTGCGCCCACTTGCACATGCCCACACCCTACTTGAGGTGTCTCCATCACGCATGCGTGCAGGAGCACAGGTGTCCATCATCGACACCAATGGAGGGGGAGGGGTCAGAAAAGCCTGATCACTTTTCATTGATCCTACGAAAAGAATTTACAGAATCTGGTTAAAGGCTTTTCTGTCACTTTCCAGCTGACTTTTGAGCAACTAAATGTGACTCCAGCCCCTACAGAGCTTCATAAGAAAAGTTTCAGGGGAGGAAAAGTAATTTTCCTTCTATTCTTCCACATGGTCAGCTGAGATACTCCCTGCAATAAAGGACATTATTAGCTGGAGGAAAAAATTGAATTTCAGATGTACTGGGATGCCAGTGATATGAGACCAAAGTGCAGATCAGGAAATTCAGACTTCCATGCATCCTGAGCTCAGGGGAGGACAGGGATTGGGTGGCCAAGGGGAGGAAGGAACTCACAGGACAAAAGAAAGGCAGATGTCTGAGAATTAGGTGATGGTCTGGCCATAGAGATGGTGGTTCAAGTCAAGTCTTACCTCTGGTACTAACTTTCAAGTCAGGCCCCCAATTCAATTTGTTTAGGTAGTGAACGGGGAGGTAAATGTTTTTCTGGAATCTTCTGGGTCTTGATTGCAGTCAAAACAATCCACATGCCCAAGTGTCAATTCTGGGGAGGCTTGTTCTGAACTTTCCAATTAGGAAGAAGGTCCCTTCTCTGGTGTATCTGTGATTCTCATACCAACTGCCCCTTGCTCCTTTCTGGAGACTTTCTATCAAGAAATTTCTATCAAGAAATACAGACTCTCAGATCTACTCCTAACTTCTGGATCATATGCAAATGCCTTCTAGATCAGTGACTTGCAGGCTTTCGGGAGCATGATGCTTACCTTGAAAATGTGTTAACAAGCTCCCTTCCAAGGCCCAGAGCTTGCAACACACCAGAGGTGGGTGCAGCTACCACAGGGCAGTCCTGATAGTGGCTGTCAGTACTAGGAAAGCCTGTGCTCTGCGGAGGGCTGGCTCTCATTGCTGGTTGCATGTTGGAATCACCTGATGAGATTCTAAAACGCCTCTGCTTGGGTCACACCCCCCCACCACGATGGATGCAGAATTAAATGACTGGCCTACAGCGTGATCACTGAGGTTGTTTTAAAAGCTCTCCTGGTAATATAATCTGCATCTAGGTTTGGGAAGCCCAATCAATATAGTTAGTTCATGCTCAGAACTTCAATGGGATGAAATCAGAATCAGAACTATGAGACAACACTGTGTCTCTGCATAAGGCTAGAGTTTATCCCCAAGGCTTGGGAGAACACATGGCTTTTACAGAGCTTCTCCATCACCCTGCACCCATGAAATCCCTCACTGCCAAAGCCCTGTCACAAGCCATATGAACCATTCCTTCACTTATTCCACAAACGTCCATGACATCTCTGTTTTGCAGCCAGCCTTGTGCTGCTTGCAGGAGACACATCATGGAATAAAATGGAACTTATTACTCTCACTCCTACTGTTATACTCAAAATGATTGTTCCACGGTGTTAAAGAAACAACAGAAGTGGACAGTACTTACTGCCATAAGTACAGATTTTATTCAATGAAAGCTACTGCAGTAAGAAAAAAGAGATCTAGCAAGTACTGCGCTCAATTCCAAAGACAGCAAGAAAAAGTGGGGATGTTGTTACAGGGTAGGGAGAGGGGCACTTTAGACCCTCCAAACTTGCTTTCTTAAAATGGTTTTTGCCATTTGCAGCGTTAAGACAAACATATAAGGCTTTTAATGGAAAGGAACTTTAATACAATTAGGGAATAATACAGAAAGGACAAAGAATATAAAATTCTAGCTAAATAGGATTGGCCTAAAGCAAGGCCCAAAAGCCTGCCACAAGTTTAAAGGACCTTTCAGTTGAGACCCATAGAAAAGGTCAGAAAGAGTCAGACAAATCTGGGAGGAAAAGAGCAAAATCAAAATCAAGATGAAAGCTGCCATTGTTAACCTCCCCACGGGTCTCTCGCCCACATCTGTTCCATCCAGTCCAAGACCAAAAAGCAAGCGCAGTTTCTTCACATGTCCCTCTGCTCCTCCATGTGCCTCCTCCACACCTCCTTGTTGCTCTGCAGCTCTGCATCCTGCTTCCTTCTTCCTCCCTTCCTTCTGTCCTCCAGTCTCCTTTCTCCAACATCTTCTTATCCGTGCTCAGCTCCACCCACTTAGGGCAGAACTGGGATTCTGGAACGTCCCCTTTCCTGGGCACCATCCTGTTACAATATCTAGCCCAGCCTGGGACTGGGGGTGGGGGTCATCAGTGGTTGGAAAATTACTCAGAGCACCAGCAGGATGAGAGGATGACTGTGGCTGAACCCACCTAACAGGATGCTTGCTGGCTGAAGGCTGGGTGATGGACCCTCCATCACTTATGGAGGGAGGATGCAGAACCCCATCACTTATGGAAGGAGATCAGATTTGGGGCACAGGGATTCTTACCAGAACTGAACAATGTAAAAGCGAAAACTGAAGCCCAAAAGTGAGGTCCCAGTTGAGAGTTCAGAGGAGCCTGAGTAGTTTGGTCACAGGGACCATCTTAGAGAGAGGAGAGATTTTTTTTTTTATATATGCCAATAGTAAAGTTTATTCATCATATGTAAATAAATACACACGCTGTGTCTTGCACAGAAAATTTCAATAAACTATGGCCTTCTTTTCAAGGCTGTTCTTAACAGAGGATCTTGATTTTGTTCAATAAACTCCCTCACATCTTCTCATGAAACTGACATCCCAAATAAAATTTGGAATGCTGTGTGTGGGTAAAATGCCCAGTCTATTACTTGCCAATTGCCAGTCCAAAACAGGTGGAAAGCATAATTTAAACTTTTAATGGAGAGCATCTGTTCATTCTCTCCCCATTCCTCTTCCTTCAACTCAGCTTCTCCCTTCTCAAACGCCCTCAACCCCTCCCACAATTATTCCCACCTGGATTTAAAAAACCCTCCTTACCAGCCCTAGGCTGCCTGTTTGCCTGCCCTTCCCTGCCCCCACCTCTTCCTTCCCCAGTTGCACTTCACCCAGTTCTCAAAAACCTTTCTGCTCATTCGGGAAAGCCGGGAAGATCCCAGCCCTGTGGCCAGAAGTAAAAGACAATGTAAAGTTTTCATTGGAATGCAAATTTGTCTCTGGAGAAGATTCAAGAAAAGTGCTTTCCCCTCCAACTGTCTCCACCCCAGCCCTTGTTGTCTTTTGTGTTCTTGTAAATAATGAGAGGCGGCTGGCTTTCAATTTGAAGGCACAGCAGGGGGGGATGGGGGGGCAGACTGGGGGTTCTTACAAACAAGCTAAAGATGCTGAAAGACCGAGAGGCCAGCATTAAAATCTAGACAGGGGAAGCTTTTTTAGTTTTTTCGTTTAGTTACTCTGATTCCTCTAGAAGTGCTTTAAAAAAAAATACTGAAAGTCCAAGGTTATTACAACCGAAGATATCCCCGCACCCCGCCCGCTCCTTTTAACCTTTCTTGCCCCAAAAGAAGAATCGCTGCAACAATAACAACAGAATACACTCTGAGTTGCAGGTTTATTCTTTATATTCTCCACTTGGCTCAGGGAGCTAGAAACTTTAGCCAATGAAATGACCTTGGGGGTGGGGCAGAGGGTGCCTGATGGGGGGAGGGGAGAATGGCATGCCGGAATTTCTCATTGAAACTAACCAGCTGATGGCCTTTCCAGTGGATGGCGAGTGCCCGGTGGGTGGTCTCTTGGGATCTTTAGGTGACCCAGGCCACGCCCAGGCCACTCCTGAAACTCTTAGCTGGGTCAGCAGAATACGCGTCTTCGTGCCGAACGCGCCCCATCCCTGCCTGGGTCTGCCGGCCGGCCTCCTTCCAGGGGTTTTGCTTTCCGTCGGCCCGCCAGCCCGCCTGCGGGATCGAGAGACGTCCGCGTCTCCCTCCCACGCGCCCCAGTTCCGCAGGGGCCGGGGGCTGAGAGCCGGGCGGGGCGGGCTGGGGGCCCTGGCCGCCCCCGGGCTAAGCGCGCGTGTTCTCTGCTCTCCCGCGCACAGGCCACCACCAGCCGCGCGGGCCACCTGGCGGGGCCCGAA
Organism: Galemys pyrenaicus; assembly: GCA_019455555.1. Classification (NCBI taxonomy): domain Eukaryota; kingdom Metazoa; phylum Chordata; class Mammalia; order Eulipotyphla; family Talpidae; genus Galemys; species Galemys pyrenaicus. The sequence continues at coordinate 438,904 of JAGFMF010011402.1, forward strand.
CCCGCGCCGCCGCCGCCGCCGCCGCCGCCGCCGCGGGAGCCCTTCGCGCCCAGCCTGGGCAGCGCCTTCCACCTGCCCGACGCGCCCCCGGCTGCTGCCGCCGCGCTCTACTACTCCAGCTCCACGTTGCCCGCGCCGCCGCGCGGGGGCTCCCCGCTGGGCGCCACGCAGGGCGGCTCGCCCACCAAGCTGCAGCGCGGCGGCTCGGCCCCCGAGGGGGCCGCCTACGCCGCGCCCCGCGGCTCCTCGCCCAAGCAGTCGCCCAGCCGCCTGGCCAAGTCCTACAGCACCAGCTCGCCCATCAACATCGTCGTGTCCTCGGCCGGCCTGTCCCCGATCCGCGTGACCTCGCCCCCCACCGTGCAGTCCACCCTCTCCTCGTCTCCCATCCACCAGCTGAGCTCCACCATCGGCACCTACGCCACCCTGTCGCCCACCAAGCGCCTGGTGCACGCGTCCGAGCCCTATGGCAAGCACTCGCAGGAGCTCTATGCCACGGCCACGCTCCAGAGGCCGGGCAGCCTGGCAGGTAAACGGCTCCGCCCCGGGGGGCACCTGGGCGCCGGGTGGGGTCGTGGGGAGCACCTGGGCGCCGGGTGGGGTCACGGGCCGACTGGAGGCCAGCCACAGAGCCGCAACAGCGCGCCTGCGCGGCCAAGGTGTGACACGGCCTCTGCCACCACTGCGGGGCTGCTCTAGGATGTTCTGGGGTCCAAAATAAGATCAGGCAGACACTTCTCTGGGGGAAGTAATGCCATCTCTCGTTCTCATTCCTGCTGCTCTCCTCCGACTCCTCCCTCTTCATTTTTCCAGTCTGAGAAGTAAGCTTAAAATGAAGGCAGATTTAATAAAAAAGTGCTTTTCACTTGTTGGTTGTATCCAGAAAAGTAGACAAATCATGTAGGTCACAGTATTGAGCCGATCACCTTCAGCTGCTCAGGTGTAGTTGTAGGAAGAAGGCAGGAGTTTTACCCAGGCCCGCTTCCTGGTACTTAAATGTTAGTAGGAAAAAAGCAAACTCCAGTGAATGGCCTTGAATTCTACCACTTTGCTGTGGCATGACTGTCGGGCCTACATTTAGTCACTGGGGAAAGTAAAGGACTCCCCCACACCTGTCATCGAATTCATGTAGATTTCAACAATGGGGTAAAGTCACCCATAAGGAACCCCTGGAGTTTCTTTCCTACTCACTGTGGGGACATTGGGCTGGGCTGGCCTGGCATAGGGAGGAGCCGGCTCACTGGAGCTCTGAGGCTCTGGCATTTCTGTGGTTGTGAATGCCGTGGAAGCCCACACTGAACCCTCCAGTCTCTGCTGTTCGCACCATATGTTCCTCTTAAACAAGACACTTTGATTGAAAGACTAATGTTTTGTCTCCTAAAACACCTGACAACTCACCCAGATTTATGGTGGATTTTTTTTCTCTTGTGAAAGTATTTGGTAATTGTGTCCCTCTGGTAACAGATGCTGTGCTCATATGTTTCCTTTCTTGACACAAATAGATGACTGTGAAGATAAATAGGATAAAAAAGGAGCTGGTTGTTTCCATGTGCCTGTGTGCAGGAGTTTCTTTTAATTCCACATGGTCACTGCTGGTGTGGACTGGCCTGGCAGTGCAGGGTCCTAGGGGTTTCTGCTGCTGAGAGAAATGAAGAGATTCTCACTCTCTGTCTTTCCTAGTTTTTTGGAGGGGAGGATCTTTTGTGCCAGGTGCCCAGTGATAGTCCCAAAGCCTCAGGAGTAGCAACCTGGCTGGCAGAGGGGCATGAAAAGACACATGGAAACTCTTTATTTTTTTGGAAACTTCATAAGTTTGTAAAAAAAACTTACTGTGTCAGATCAAGGAGTAGAGCTGGTGGAGCTTATGGGAGACTAAGGCCCCTGAGAGCTCCCCAGTGACCACAGGGAAGAAGAGGCAGGCCCAGGCGCTACACTGACGGCCCTGGCCAGCAGACACTTGGTCAACCCTTGTGGGTACCTCTCATCAGCTTAGTGAAAATAGGGAAGGTAGGACTGCAGAAGTTGAGGGGAGGGGTGAACTAGCAAAAAGAGCCTCTAGGGTTGAATTGAGGAAGAGGTTTTAAAAGTAAATACCTTGTGAATGTAGGTGACACTCTAATATTTGCAGCGAGTGTTTCTACTCTGTGTGTATGTTGTTGTTGGGAGTAAGGAGTCCTTGGCTGAACAAGAATTTCAATTAATGTTTTCTATCTGGTCCTCAAATTTTCTGATCACTGCACTGTTGTTAATTGAAAAAAAAAATTCAGCGTGTCCTTGAAGACTCGATCTTGCAGCAGCAATAGACACTTTCAGTGTTTGAATTACCTTGTTTAAAATACATTATTTTAAACATACATTTATAGATTTTTTCATGCATTTTGCTGCTGGTGGTTTTGAGTTAAAAATGACAGCTTTGCATAAATGCTTGGGTTGCTTTAGATCCTATACCCCACCTTGAAATTAGCAAGGCCCTGGCCCCGGAAAGGTGTGGAGACAGATACCTAATGTTTGGAGAGATCAGGAATATTGGAGCTTTGGATTCCATGGCTCCATCTGTGGGCTTGGTATCCTTCCAGGCAGCATATAGTTTGGAGCCAACTGGTTTAGCTAACTGAAAAAGCATAGCTAAAGTGGAGACTGAATAATTGCTTTTAGATTTGGGGGGTTGTGATTTGGGAGACTTGTCACTGATAACCAGGAAGTGTGAATACGAGCTAGTTAGTGACTTTCAAACTGGAGTGAATTAATTCATCCAATCATCATTTATTAAGCACCTCTTCCATACTGGCACTGATTTAGACCCTGGGGATACAGTAATGATCAATATCAGCCTAAATCCCTGGCCTTGTTTCAAATGGAGAAGACAGAAAATCATGACAATAACTATCTTTGATAGAGTGGCCAGGGAAACCCTAATTAGAAGGTGACTTTTGAGTCAGTCATGAAGGCAGGGAGAGGGTTAGCCCTGTTCATATCTAGGCGATATGTGTTAGGAACAGAACTTAAAGTTCAAAGGGTGGTCAGGGACACAGTGGGTGTCCATTATATTTGCAGGACAGCTGGGAGCCCCTCAGTGGATCTAGGAGGAAGAAGGCAAAGAAGGAATGCATATAACCAGCGATGGGGGTGGGGTTGGAAAGCCAGATCAGGAAGGGCTGTGTCAATCTGGGTGAGAAGTTAGGAGTGCTGGCTGTGTTAAATCCACAGGAGTCATTGAGGATTGAGCAGAGGGGTGACATAATCTCCCCTAGCTTGTAACCGGGTTGTACACTCTGTTACTCTGTAGAGAATAGATGTCAGGGGTCACAAGCAAAAATGAGAATGCCAGTTGGAAGATTAATGCTCCCACCTAAACAAGGGATGATTATGACTTGGGCCTGAATGGGAGTAGTGCAGTTTAGGAAAAGTTGTTCTGGTATGTATCTGTATATTTCTCCATCTGCGTCTCTGCATCCATTAGAATCAACAGGATTGTCTCACGTAGTAGGTGGTGATGTAGAGGATTTGAGGATGCCAAGAACCCAAAAACCAGAAAAATAAAGTATCCAGTGACTGAGCACTGTATTGAGCGATCTGGTTAGACTTGGGGACAGTGCTAGCAATGACTAAGATCTTAATGTCAGGCATGTGATGTCTGTCTGTCAGAATCCAAGTGCACAATTGAACATGTAGGTAGGACTTCAGGGGAGAAGCCTAGGCTGCAGATAAAACTCACTGGTTGTCATCTGGTTAAAGGCACTTCTAGAACATGAGTCTAGAAGACATTCCTAGAAAATGGGTATACAAAGAGAAGACCCCAAGTCTGAGCCCCAGTTACTGCCCACAGTTAGAGAGGCCAGGGAGTTAACAAGCAGTCAGCAAAAGAAAGAGATCAACCCAAACTGTAGGACAGTGATTATTTTTTAGCGACCAAGAGAAGAGTGTGTCTCAAGGGTAATCAGTGAGCTAGGTGGTTGACCAACTTTTTAGGTCAAGATTAGGTCAGAAGTCAAGACAAAGGGAGATTGTACTATGGCTGGTTTGGTAGGTATAGCGGGGCTGCCTCTACTTACCAAAGGAATATTTTCAGTGGAGTGTGATGATTACAGTGAGGGTCAGATGATTTAGCAATGTGGTGGCTCCAAAGCTACATGGTATAACCAGAGCTAGTGAGATGTGGTATAGACAGATCTGGTGAAAAACAGCAACTGGAACAAAGTCAAAGAGTGAGGAGGTGTCTGGTGAGTGGGGTTATGGAGGTGGTTGGAGAGTACCAGCAGATCAAGGTTTTCCTTGAGGGGAATAATGTGAGATGAAGGAGTAAGGGCTTTGTCCTTTGCTCCCACAGATGACCGGATCTTTTTTGTATGTTGGAAACTTCTTCATGGGGTTGGTTGAGTGGTGGATGGAGTGATGAAGACCGTGGAAACAGGGAAACACTTAGGAAGACATTGTACTCGCCCCACCACAAATCTAGTCAATAAAACTCTGTTCCGTGATTTGAAATGGAACAGTTCAGAAAGTGCCACTTATAAATGGTAGAGAAAGGAAAAAATCTAAATAAAAGCATAATTTTTACATTTTCTCCTGAAAATGGGTTACTTAATTTTTTAAAACAAATCAGTGTTTTCTTTTTTAAGTATTTATTTATTTATGCATACAAGAGCTGGGGAACAGGCCAGAGTTGCGAGGGGTGAGAAGATTCACCAGAGAGAGTGGTGAGCAGAACAGACAGAACTACCAAAATACACTGCTGAGGGAAGCAATGGGTGAGGCAGGAGAGGTCTGCTGTGCCATGTGGGTGCCCTCCCTGGCTGGAAATCAGACTTATGCTGCTGTGCCGCTGATGCTTCACAGTGTGGTGCTCAACATGCTGCGCCACCAGGGAGGCCTGGGTTGCTTAATTTTTTTAAACTTAAATGTCATATGTATTCTATGCATGATTAATAAAATTATGGTTTTTCAAAGGCCATATTGCAGTAGAAAGCATTTACTGCTTGTCACACATTTTGCAAACTATTTCATGAGACCTTGAGCCCTTTAGGAAGTAGGAAAGTTGTAAGTTACCCCACCTTATGGACTTGAAAACTGAGGTGGTTCAACTATACCTCGAACTTGTCTGAAGTTACCAGGAAGTGAGAGAGATGTGATTTGAACCTGGATGCTTATGAAATTGGCTTCTCAATATAATTGCATTTTGGATAGAAGTAGTTGTATATTTTATGTCATTGAGAATGACTTCAGTGCAGAAATGCAATATAATGACTCATGATTTTGAAGAAAGAATAAATATCTCCAAAGCTATCAACATCCTGGTGACTATGATGTGGGCAATACCAAATTTTGTCTGCCTTTGTTAATAACATGATCCTTTCATTTTCTGCTATACAGCAAAATTAATCCTGTTAAAAATAGAAACCTGAGTTGTAAATACACATTAAAGTGAAGTCAAACATCAGAAGCTTGTTTGGAACTAAGAATGAAATGAATTAAGTGTAGATTAACCAATGATTGTAGTAAAACTGACCTGATGTGGACATTTAGAAACTGCTCGGAGTGTGTTTAGCCTGTGGGCCTGCCAAGTGGACAGAAAACTCAGTGTATAGAGTGGATCACATGCCATAAACCCTAAATGCCACTTATTTGGAGATTTCAGATCCATTCACCAAGCAGTTAATGCTTCCAGGTACACCTGTTATAAAAAAGAACTAGAGGGCCTCCCTGGTGGCGCAGTGGGTTAAGCAACGCACTATGAAGCAAACCGCAGCCACTGCAGCACGAGTTTGATCCCTGCTGCTGACCCGGGAGGGGACCCACATGGTGAGGCAGACCTCTCCTGCCTCGCCTGCTGCTGCCCTCAGCAGTGTGTTTTGGTCTGTCTGCCTGTTCTGTTCCCCACTCTGGTGAATCCTCTCACCTCCCATGACTCTGGCCTGTACCCCAGCTCTTATATGCTAAATAAATAAATCTTTAAAAAAAAAAAAAAGAACTAGAAAAAAGTATAATCCTAGTTAAAAGCTTCAACATCTCCTCTGTCAGGTTCTCAAAGGAAACATGAAGTCCACTCAGTGATGTGAGAGCTACTTGAACTCCTGACTTCTGGGATGTGGTCCAAAGGTCACATGATTGCTGGTGGCCCCTCTGCATGTCATCTGTCCCCACCCATGGACAGACACTTGAACCAGGTTCTGATGAACCTTCTACTCAAGAATAAAAATAAGAAAGATCCTATTTTAGATACAGAGTGTGATCAGCCCTTTCATTTTCAAAGCTGGGCTCTCAACTAGAACTTCTGGGGATTCTTTGGAACTGATGCCCCTGGGGGCCTGTCCACAAACACAGACACCCCAGCTCCTTCCTTGCTGACCACCCCTTACAGTCCCCTCCTCAGAGTTCTTGTCTCAGAGCCTAGACCTCATCCAGGCCATCTTTTGGATCAGAGTACAAAATAGATCTCTCTCCTGCTGGGTGCATGGAGGTATCCTGTACTCCAGAAAATGTGGGAATACAGACTGATTCCCATACCTCTACTTTCCCTACTTCTACCAACCAAGTTATTCTTATGCCCTCTGGGATTCTGGGGTTCCATTTCAAAGCAGGGAACCCACATCCAAGTGGCCTCTTGGAAATCTACTCTCAGGCGTATCTGTTTGGAAGCCCAGTACTCGCTGAAGAGGCCAGCAGCCTTTCCTGAGTGTGGAATCTGATCTGGTTACAAGGATCTTGGCCAAGCTTTGGCAGGTGGATGCTATAGAATACCCCTCCCTGCAAGTTGGTCCCTGGATCTCAGACTAAGAGTTCTGGATGCTAGGTGGCTCAGGAGGTCTTCATGACATCTTTATTTCTGACTCAGAGATTAATGTTACCCTCTTCTCTCTCCCTCCCACAACAACCTTGGTGAAAAATGGCCAGTCGGGTCTTTTTGGGTTCTTTTGTAGAAAAGTCTCATCTTTATGTAGCATTTGATCACAGACTTTCCATTATTATTGGTGCATATAAGATTTTGATCATGCTTTAATTGGGCTGGAAAAATACAAATCTAGAAAATGAAATGTATCTGGAATGACCATCCAGTGTGGCATAGTCTGCCTATACCTTTGTCTTCCCTGAATTTCAGAGCCTCTGGAAAATAAAATACAGAATTTTAACAAGGAATAGAGTCACAAAGTCACAAAAGAGACTTACTTACCAATAAGCAAGCCATGTTAGAATATTCATGAAAGCAAAGTAGATAGTACTACAGTGAAAATGTAGCAGTTGCTCTCAAGAACCTGCTTGGGGGCACTGCAGGGGAGGCCCCTGGCTTCAGTGATTTCTTAGGCAGGCTCCAGTGCCTGGGTTGACCTGAGGCCTGGAGAGAGAAGCAGGGCTGATGAAGAGGGGATTGGTTGAGTGTCAGTGTCTGGGAGGGTTCTCAGGTGACTGCCTCCTCTTGCTCATATCCCTTCTTTCCTACCAAAATGGCAGCCCTCTAGCCAGTGCTCACCAAAGAACAGTAGTGTCTGTCTGTCTGTCTGTCTCTCTCTCGCTCCCTCTCCCTTGCTCTGTCTCGCTCTCTCTCTCTCCCTCTCAGATTTATTTATGCATACAAGAACTGGGGTGTAGGCTAGAGGTGTGGGGTGGGGGATGAGAGGAGTCACCAGGGGCAGAGTGGAGAGTAGAACAGGTGGATTGACTGAAGTACACTGCTGAGGGGAGCAGTGGGTGAGACAGGAGAGGTCTGCTTCGCCATGTGGGTCACTTCCCTGGCCAGGGGTCAAACTCATGCCACAGTGGCTGTGATAGCTTGATAGTTCTAAGACTTACCCCTGCACCACCAGGGAAGCCTCAGGAGTGGTTTCTTAAAAAAAAACAACAACGACAACAACACTCTCTGAGAAACTCGGTCTTGGGCAATGGCTGCTGGTGGAGATGAAGTTCATTTCATAAAGACTTATGGGGTGAGAGTCTGGCAGGTGGCTCCCCCACCTCATTCTGAACAGACACTGGCAGCTCTAATGCCTCAGCTTCACCACCATGAATTCAGAGACACATGGTGAAAAATCAATCCCTTTTGCACTGATGTAGAAGAAGCTGCCACTGGGGTGTTTGTCCCCCTGAAATCTAAATTAGCAAGGATTACTGAGGAATTGGTGAGAATTAATGCCAGGAAAAAGTAGAAAAATAAACTGTCAAAAGAAAAGGAGATAAATTATAGGATAAAAGAGATTCTAGAAAAACAAGCAGAATCTTCAGCTTTACTGCTGAGGATTTGAGAAGATCTTGTGTTTATTAAATAAGGACTGGAAGGTATGTTAAAAGGTCAAGGGGAAGGACAGCCTTTTTAGGCTGTTTACGAGAAGGCAGGACATAGAGGAAGAGACCGAAAATACAAGAGATGTGCAGAAGGAGTAGTAAGAGGCAAATCCAGGAGACCCAACCTGTGACTCAATTCTAGAAAAAGAAAAGTCACCCAAGAAAGTCCTGAGCTAAGGGGCCCATGGCTGCAGAACGAGCACCCTTTGCTTAGAAACAGGAGAGAATTCCATGTTCATGCCATGAGAACTTCAGGCACTGACATAAAACACCCCTAAAGCCTCCAGTGAGAAGGAAAACAGTTCAGCCCCCTGACTTGCAGTAGTGATCCTGGGCGATGAAGAACTACCAGGTGGTACCCAGAATCCTTGGGGAGGGGTATAGTCTTCAGCCCACATCAGTGCATAACCAACTCTCCCATCCCCTGTAAAGGGAGAGCCAAGTGCTTTCAGAGTTGGACTCATAACTTGAGTCTGTCACCTGTGTAGCCTTTCCTGAAAAGTTACAGCACTCCGGGGACTGGACTTGTCAGGACCAGCTGCATTTGACGTGACCCTCTTCACTGTCATTACATTTTTCTTGACACAGTGGTCTTGCTGTTTTACTCAAAAAAGACCTTCCTTTGTAAATATTTTTATTTCCCCCCACTATTATCCCTTATGCTGCTTTGAATTTTCCCTCACCCCCACCTTAACTTTGCAAACTTTTTGGGACTTCCTGGTGGCCTAGGGTTTAAGTCTGAGCACTATTACCACTACGGCCTCAGTTCGATCCCTGGCCAGGGAGCTGACCCATATGGTGCAGCAGACCTCTCCTGTCTCACTTGCGCTGCTGCCCTCAGCAGTATATTTCAGCAAATTTGCCTGTTCTGCCAACTCTGTCTCTGGTGAATTCTCTCTTCCCCTGTACCCCTGGCATACACTCCAGTTCTTCTATGCAAAAAAAAAAAACCCAAAAAACAAAAAAAAATTTTAGTTCACTTATCAGTGTCCCTTAGTTTTTGTAGTTTCTCTCTCTTTTTTTTATTATCTTTTTTATTTAGTTGACTTCATGTTACTTTTTTTTTTAAAATAAAGCCTTGTGCAATTGTTTTCTGGACAAAATAAATTCTCTAGACAGCCCTATAATCTTATTTTCACTTGGGGTTAAGAATCTCAGGAGTATGTGAATGAATATTTGAGACCTTAAAGATTGGAGGCCAGTTAAGAGTGTGCCAGGCATTTGAAAGGAATGAATTAAAGCAGGCCCTTTCCAGGACCTTCGTAAATGAATGGCCTTTAAGGCCATTTCTCCCCCTTTGAGAAATGGGCAAGGTGAGCTTGAGAATCCATCTTATTTCTTCCCCAGGGCTGGGGAGCAGATAGTCTGACTGGTACACATAGAAGTTTATTGGGAAACGATTTGTAGACATAATGGTAAATCAAAAAGAAAATGGCAGGACGTGGGAGAGAGACATGTAGGCACAGGCAGCCCTTCATTTGTTCACTTCTAGGACCATATCTCCCAGTGGGTCTCCAGCATCTAAGTAGGGGGCAGACCGGTGGACAACCTCCGACCCATGATAGGGGACTCACCCACTCTTCAGGCCCCATACCTTAAACTTGAAGTCACTTTGAGGGTAAACTATTCCTGAATCTCTTTTCAGTGACTAAGCATTTTAGGTCACGGGGTTACTTCATTTTAGCAAAGAGGTATCTGCCACTCGCTCACAACAGTTCAGTGTGTCTCTCTGCCTTAATGTCCAGTGCTTTTGAACATTTTTCTCACTTTTTCTAAGCAACAGGGATTATGTGGAAATCAACTGTTTTAATAGATGTACAATTAACCTGAAATAATTCATAACTTAAAATTTCTCAAAATGGAGATAATGAAAACCTCTCAAATGCATCAAAGTCCCTCTCATATTTTACCAAGGTTTTTTTTTCTTTGTGGTTTAAAAATTTGTTATATTTTAAGCCATGTTACCCTGAATATATGCACTGTACATAATACATAAAATTTCAGATTATTTTATATAGTCTATACATAATGAAATTACTATAAGCACATCTGTGTGTATACACATGTACTTGTATATACACATAAATACGTATTTTCTCTATTCGGATGGTTGACTTAATAGCATAACTTAGAATTTTTTGACTTCTTGATGATGCAAGACCCATAACAGTACAGGAAATCATACTTCAGATTTTGAAGTTGCTCTTTTCTGGGCTGGCCTCTGTTGTCTGATACTTTCTCATGCTTTCTGGCAATGTTTGAACTCCCCACCAGCACGTGATGGCAGGGATAAACAGCTTACCCTACCAGGCCATTCTTCTCCTTCAGCACAGTCATCAGTAAATCACGTGGGATATGCAATACTTATTACAAACAGGCTGTGTGAGATGATTTTGCCCAACTGTGGGTTCATGTGAAGGATCTGAGAAGTTAAAGGCTGACGAGGCTGAGTGAGAATGTTCAGCAGGTTAGGTGGGTTAAATGCATTTTGGACTTAGGATTTATGGTATTTTCAATCCTGATTATGCCCTGCTAATCCAACCATAAGTCAAGAAAGTATCTTCTGTATGCAAGTTTGCATTTGCTATGAACTAACTACATTAAAATATCTAAAATCACTAAAGGCAAACCTACATGGGCCTCTTAAGTATTTACTGAGCTGTTTATAACCAAAAGCAGACTTTGGTATAAGGAAAAATTATCTATAATTTGCCTGCAGTCAGAGGCAGCACCTTTGAGTACTGGATACATGAGCTCCTGTCTTAGAAATCCTTACCACGCCTTGTCCAGTAAGTTTTTTGAATTACGCTTGCAAAGTTAACTAGCAGGTAAAAGTGTCCCATGCCATTGATAAGTGGAAGTCACCTTAGGACAACGTGAAGCACAAACACAAAGATTCCAGGTTCTTCCTGAGGGGAAACATTAAAAATTACCATCATACTGGTTCATGTTCAGCATGTGTGGAAATTCTCTAAGACAGAATGCTTTCTCCCTCACTATTGAGGGCCACGGTTCCTCAGGAAGGGTCCTCCTGAGATTTTAAGGCTTGGTTGCTGTTAAGAGAGGCCCACAGAGCAGCTTGTAGAACACAGGAGGATGGCCGTCGGGCCCCAGCTCTGCCGTGAAGCACTGGAGCAGAGACCATGCACCAGATGATCCCTGTCTCTGTGTACTGACACCTGCCTTGGAACCTGTGGGCAAGAGGGCATAGAGACCCCAAAGGCAACTGCTAGTGATTTGGGCTGAGTGGAAGTGAGTTTCTTCATGCGACATACATGTTTTGAGCAGACTTAATAGCTCTGAAATTCCTGTTTAGTTTCCTGGATAGCACTTGCTATTACAGACAGGGACCTGCACTGAACCTCTAACTGTCCTGCATTTCCTGGTGCGCCTGTCATTCCCCTTAATGCTCCTTGAATGAACCATCCATGTGTTAAAGTCAAATTTTTTTTTAAAAAAAGACTTGTTTATTTATGCATATAAGAACTGGGCTCCAGTCAGAGGTGTGGGGGGTGAGAGGATTCACCAGAGATAGAGTGGGTAGCAGAACAGGCAGATTGACTGAAATACACTGCTGAGGGGAGCAGCGGGTGAGGCAGGAGAGATCTGTTGTGCCATGTGGGTCCCCCCCTGGCCAGGGTTCAAACTCATACCACAGTGACTATGGATGCTTCATGGTGCGGTGCTTAACTCCTTGTGCCACCAGGGACCCCTTTAGTAGGATCTTTTGTGGATAAAGACAGCAGGAAAAAATGGGTTGGGAGGATTATAACTATACATAGTTAAAAAAAAAAAGATTTATTTATGCATACAAGAACTGGGGTATAGGCCAGAGGTACGGGGGTGAGAGGATCCACCAGAGACAGAGTGGGGAGCAGAACAGGTGGATTAACTGAAGTTCACTGCTAAGGGGAGCAGCAGGCGAGGCAAGAGAGGTCTGCTGTGCCATGTGGGCCACCTTCCCTGCCAGTGGGAGGGATCAAACTTGTGCAGCAGTGACTGCATTTTGCTTCATAATGTGTTGCTCGACCCATTGTGCCACCAGGGAGGCCCCACTGTATATAGTTCTAGTCTGTGTTAGGAATTAATGTTTTAATAAACATAACTCAAAAAGCTATTCATAGATAATTCAGTTACTAACTGGATTCTCATATACTCACACACACACACACATGCATATACGTGCACATACACACACAATAAAGCTTTTAACCAGAAAAGAATCATGGAAACATTTTAGGCTTCCCATGAACCATTTGTAATACAACATAATTCGTCTCTTTCAAACATTTTTATATGCCAAATATTACACTGGGCAAAATAATAAAAAATCAAATTCAGTGATGATATAACAAATTTATAAAATGTAAATCTAGAGATTGACTAATCTTTGATGCAGTTTATTTGTCATTTTTCCCCTTCCAAATATGTCAAAATTCGCTATCTTTTTGTTCTGAAATTATCACTCAGGCCACTGTTTGACTTTTGGTGAAACAGATAAACCAGTGGAAAAATGATACTAGGAGAATTCCTTTTAAGGTTGCATTGTAGAAGCTAAATATCTGATCTTTTAAAAGGAATTTGTGTAGCCTGTCTCTAATAGGGACTAATTAAAAGGCCTGTGTTTAATATACAAAATATCTCACATTTTAAGATATTTAAACCAGTTTATGAATAAAGCTGCTAAGCCTGTTTCTTTTCCTGATAAACCCTTCTCCTTGTTCTTATACTGAGAAGCTCATCAGGGCAAATCCATCTACTCAAAAACAAAAGTTTAGCTTCCAGTTCCCAGGGCCATCAGTACTTTGAAAAGCAGCAGGGAGATCTCAGGTCCCTTGGAGCCAAAAAGCCTTTCTGTCTGTCTGTCCTGCTTTTGCATCTCTATATAACAAAAAAGATAGGTCTGGAGCACCTTGTTCTGGATTCTTTCCATGGACATGTCCATAATCATTCATAGTTATTAGTTCTGAAGCTAGAGTCCAGATACACTGTCAGGAACAAATGGAATGACGCTTATGAATGTAGCTGCCTTGCTGGTAAAGAAGCGCATCTGTGGGTCTGAGGCTGCCCATCCAAAGCTGGGAAGGGCCCAGTCACAAATTGCTCTGCATCAGGCCTGCATTTGCACAATTGAAAGGGAGCACAAGCAAAGCTACTGCATCCACCGAGGGGAAGCCCCCGGGGATGCCCTGGGGAGCAGAGTTTAAACAGGAGGCCCTGGGGCCTCCCTGGTGGTGCAAGGGGTTAAGCACTGCACTATGAAGCATCCACAGACATTGGGGCATGAGTTTGATCCCTGTTCAGGAAGGTGACCCACTTGGCACAGCAGACCTCTCCTTCCTCTCCTGCTGCTCCCCTCAGCAGTGTATTTCAGTCGATCTGCCTGTTCTGTTTCCCACTCTGTCTCTGGTGAACCCTCTCAGCCCCCACAACTCTGGTCTGTAGCCCAGTTTTTATATGCATCCAAATAAATCTTTAAAAATAAATAAAAACAGGAGGCCCCTCTTAGGTAAAATCAGCACTCACAGATTCAACTTCCAGGGTCAGGGACAGAAGACTTTAGTTTCAAGCCTGAAATCAGATCGCATGATATTGGCCTTCTCCACAAAGTTAGTGCAGTTCATTCCAAAGTCACTCCTCCTAGTTTCTTTTTCTGCTGGTCTCAGTTGAGGACTAGGGGTGCCTGCGAGAGCCTTCTGGGGTCCTTTCTCCAGCTTCATCAGCCTGCCTTGTGTCGTGGCAGTGATTGCACAGAAGAGAGTCTGAGAAAGACTTGGAGAGCTCACAGGACACAGAACCCCGAGCCTGAGAGCTGGGCTCCACACATGCCTCCTCTGATAGATCACATTCAATCTGCCCAGAGGCATTTTCCCAAAGTCCACAGAGCTGAGGGCCCCGGAGACAGGAAATGCCCTGCACTTGTGCATGTCAACCTTGCAATGCCAAGTTTGCAATGAAACAATTGCAGCCTTACAAGTAGCTTGCTGAGGACCAGACCTGGCCAAGTGTGCCTGGAAGACCTTATATTGGTCCCAATCCACCAGACCTAACCATCCAGAACTAGACCTGGGAGCTTTTGAGTGCTTCCATTCCCTGGACTAGCGCAATCTGGAGTGAGCCCCAGGACAGTTTTAGGAAACTCCCAGGTTCATGTTCATGGGAAACACTGAGCTGAAACCTTACACAGGTGTGCTGTGCAAGGCAGGGAACCCATGACATATCTGTTTCTCCAGAGGCAGCAAAGAAGCCCTGTGAAGAAGGCCCAGCTCTAGGAGTTACAAAGTAGATGGAAACAGGAGAGCATTTTCTGCTTTGCAAAAAAGAGTTACCGTAGAATCTTATGTCATCAGATGACCCATGGCATTGAAATTATTGGGCTTTATTGGGCTTTAATGGCAATTCTGTCTTTGAATATATGTGAAATAATAATCCCCTTCCAAAACCTGCCTGAAAAATATCCTTAGTCTCTGCAGAAAATGTGTCCATATATCTTAGCATTTATAACAACATGAAATAAGCCGTCAGACTCAGTCAATGAATTAGTGCTCGTTTACAAGTGGAATTTGACTCATGGACCCAGTTCAGGACATACAGGAAATGTTTGGGTGTCCTTTAAATATTAACATTAATGTGTGTATTGGCATAGGAGTAAGAGTTCCTTTTGGAAGTTTGATTTAATTCAAAAACAGAATTCATGAATCAAATAAATCTTAATGTACAAAATTCAGAATGTACCCTTGACTAATAGTGGACACTGGGAAGGGAAAATTCTTCTGTTCTAGGACCCATCTTCTGTAAAAAAAAAAAAAGTTCTATTTCATCCTTCAAAGATGTAACTTCACTAATAAATATCAATGCATGAACAGATTGCCCGAGTTTTTAAAAATCTAAATTTTTAGATTTTACTTAGACATTCCTAGCACAAGAAATTTATAGCTCTTTTTCAGGAGACAGCCACTTGCTCACAGGCACCACATGAGCTGTCTCTGCCTGGGACCCCTGTCATCTCTGCCCTTCTTACTCGCCTTCCATTTCTTTGTAAATGACCATTTGTAACTGTTGGCCAAATGTGCCGAGAAAACATCAGTGGCATTGTTCCTTAAGAACTGAGCGTTGATATTTCAAAATGGAAATGATGCAAAAATATATTATTTTTTGCAAAAGCAAATGAGTTTGTACTAGGAGTCACAGATTATATGGTATGGAATAAAAGCATGTGAATAGGTCCCAATGAGAACCCGAATGGATCTGTTTCATTCTACTCAGTAAAGTTACTGGATAACATGGTATCCAGTTATAGTAAATGATGCAATCTGAATAAGGAAAGGAATGATCAGATGAGGTTCGTAAGCTGTTAAATGCATAATTCTCTCTTTAGACTCTTGATCTAAGGTGCTTAGATATTCTGTCTCTCATCTCCTTTATCTGGGGGCAGGATGAACTCTACAGTGGCAGCCGAAGGTCTGAGGGTGCCTGTTGAATGCACAGTGTGCCTAGGACCAAGTCCAGATTTGGGAAGAGTGTATTCAGGACCCAGCATTACAACACACCAGCCCCTATGATTCCCTGGAGATCTGAGAATTAATCATGGTCTACAGAATGAACATTCAAATGCAAACCAAGTATCTGAGCTGAAGCTACAGTCCCACTGTTCTAGGAGTTCATGGTGTGGGATCACTCGTTGACTGTTTCTCATCTTTTTGATATAATTGTGCTCTGGTGAGGTGAAATTTTGAGCTAAAAGAAGATATGTTCGGTTCTTACAATGAATTGTAGCCTGCACTCATAGATTATATGCTAATTGGCATTTCTTTTAAAAGACAACAGATTAAATAGACACTAATGAAGTCATGAGTGTAAGCATTATAACGTGACTCCCTGCAGGCTCTCACTGCGGGTTCTCTGTCTGAGAAACACAGCATAACTTATTTTCTGGCCTCATGTCTGAAGTTTTCTGCTGAAATGTCAAATGCTAGAAAAGAACTTGCTTAAACAAAACAAAGGAACAGACAAAATTAAACCAAAACAAACCCCAGAAATATGACTGTAAATTTGAGGCTATCAGAGGGGGAGGAGGAGCATGGGAAGACAAGGGGATGGGGACTCAGTGGATTATGGTGAGGGTTACGGGGTCTTAACTGGGGAGCCAAATGGGGAAATACCTGAAGAGATGTGAATCTGTGTACCTCAGTACTATACAGGGTTGTGAACTGCGTTGCCTCGGTAAAAACAACTCAAGAAAAACTTTCTTAACACCTATCAAAACAGCCTACCTCCTGACACTGGTCTCCCACATCCTGCTTTGTTTTTTCCTAGTATGTGATGACTTCCTTATTTTTAAGATGGGGTCTCAGTCCTAAACACGATGGTATCTCCAATCCCAGAAGGTGCCCAGGCACTGAGCAGATATGTATTGAATGAGGCAGAAACCAATATGTTGGATCAGTACATCAGTGTGGCTAGGCAGTACCTGTGAAGGACGTAACTCATGTGTGGTTAGTGACTGGAAAACATTCGGAGAAATACATCCTTGTGGAGTTCATTGTTATGTGACGGTCATAGGGTATAACTGCCAGAGCTCATGTGCTACGGCCTACTCCACACCCAGGTTACACACCTAGCAGTTTAGTGATTGTACAGCGATACTGGGAGATGTTGCAGGTTGGGTTCCAGCCCTCTACAATGAAGTCACACAGTACAGCAAGTCCAGGGATTTTTTTGGTTCCAGTCATATCAGTCTCATGTTTACACTAAAGTCTATTGACTATGAAACGGTGTTATGTCTAAAAAGGCATTGTATGTACCTTCATTACAAAATATGCTGTTGCTAAAACAGCCATCCTCTGAGCTGTTGGATAAATGCTGCCCATAAACTTGCTTATTTAGGGGTGGCCCCAAACCTTCTATTCCTAAACATGCAATGTCTTCAAGGGCCAACAGAACCAAGTACCCTAGAAAGAGGTGTGCCCACGGGGAAGCACCAGCAGTCACAATGTATTTGCAGATCATTCTCGAATGACAAACCTTCAATTTTTCTGGTCAAGTGAAAACAGAACCTGTGGCTTCTCTAACCCAGGGGAAATGTGGCGTGAACAGAGACACAGTCAGGCCAGTGAGTGAGACTTTAGACCTTCCCACTTCATGATTTCCCAGCAAGGATGCCCTGCACGTCGCCTGCTGGCTTCCTCTGCTGGATGAGCTAATGGTCCTTATCTTCGATTTGCAGGTTTAGTTTTCCCCTGCTGCATTCCCTTTTAAGAAGGATTCTGCCTTTCTTAGTCATTTTGATATTTCTTCTCCTTTTGGACTTCATTTCTCCTGCACCCTCTACAATGATCCATTAAGGTGCAACACTAATTTTATTAAGGAAAGAAAATCAAGCAGTAAGATATACATTTTGCAGTAATAGTTCATGGGTATCAAGAATGTTCCCATTTGTGTTTTAAAATTACTTCTCTTGAGTGTTTGTGCTATTTTGACAGGTTATATTAAGAAGTGCTTGGTTTTTCAAATCAGAGGATATATTCTCCTAAGATGACATAATTTCTTGGTTCTCAGATGAGTGACTAGAGCATGCCTATGTCACTAGATTTACATTAGTTTGTCAGTGGTTGAGCACTTTCCACAAGCATGTTCATCCTGATGCCCTGCATACCCTTGCCTTGCAAACATCAGTGTTATTAGCTGTACTTTTACACCTGAGCAAAATGGGGCTCAGAGAGGTTGGTTGTTTTACCTTGATTCACCCAGCTGGCTAGGCACAGGTCTGAGGTACAAGGTAGTTTTGGAAGAGTTGACAAAATGAGTAGCATTAGAATTATTGGCTTAGGTTCTTTGTATATCTGCCACCTTTCCTGTGCATAAGATGATAATGAGCCATGAGTACAGGCTTCTGCATAGTAGTTGCTCACATAAATGATGGTGCTGGAGTGAATGTGCCTACCCAGAAGCAGGGGTGTCCAAATGTACTGCCCCTGTACTCCAGTCTGCCCACCTCCGAACAACTGAAGCACCTGCATGTTCAGCTACAGGATTGAACCAACCTTCCCTTTCTTCTTCACACTTTCACCTCAGCCTAGTAGCAGCAGTGCTTTGGGTTTTGCACCATCTGAATAGCCATTCAAGTCCACCTAGCTGCACTGAACAGTGACCAATGTCCTGTGACAGGTAGTAGCTTTGCACACAGTGCCTGCAGTTTCTCCCCCACCATCCATGGTCTGCACAGAGTGTACAGACTGTTGAAACACATTTCACTCTCCTGCACTGCAGCCTATCTTAGCTCTGTGAGCCAAGCATTCATGTTACAGACAGGAGTCTTCAAAGCCAGTTTCAGAAACACATTTTATATGACAGTTGCCAATCCTAAGCTCTCTAGACCCAAGCTTTGTCTGGTGAAGAGGAGGAGAAAGAGTAAAACCCTCTGATGGTTTTGAATGCTGTGAGCATTGTGGCAGAAATTGGTCAGGAAGTGCTTTATAGATAGAGGGTTGATGCTGGGTGGCCTGTCTCTGCAGTGGTGGGGACACCCTGGCTACAGGTGGTCTGGTCTGTGGGGTCTGCTTTCTTTTTCTTGTTGGCTGTTCTTTGTGAGGCTGCAGTTCTGACCCTTCAGCTTGGTCAGAGTGTAGCTTCCAGAATTGTTCTCCACCACCATAATTGTTTTTGACATCTGGTATATTTTGGACAAGGTCCACATTTCTTGGCTTCTTGTTTGGTTCATATTGTACCAATTCCAAGCAAAGTTGTAAATGCTTCCTAATATTTGGAGTTCACTGTACATGCAGAACTGTGTCAAATAGGTTAGAATGGAAAAAGAATTATAGAAGAAAGGTGCATTTTCATGGAATCAACAAATAGATTCACTGTCTCGTAAAATTTTGGAATATATTCCCAGAAGAGGTGGTGTGAGAGAGGGTTTCTCAAAATCCCCAAAATAAGATACATCTTGTTACTGTGAATCTGATACAATGAGCACCTAGACAAGGAGTGAAAGCCTCACTTGTTTGAAGGTGCTGTGCCTAATGCTCAGTATGCACATAGATTTTGCATAAATACTTCCACCAGGAAACACAACGAACTTTTTACCTTGGGTAAGGTAATGTAAAGAAGATAGCATACTATTCAGATACGCGATACCTTTACTATTATGTTTTTCTTAGAATCTGCATGTTGAAAGTCTCAGAGCCACAGAGGTAGATAGACCGTATCTCAAGATTCTTATTCCCAGCTGAGACTCTTGGCCATTAATTTCTGATTCCTGGAACTAACACAGATTCCTAATGCCCAGTCAGTGCTCATAAAAAGAACGCCTTCATACGTGCTCTGAGATTGTGCTACCATGGGTCATCTCATTTCCCATCATGGCATGTTTTTAGAGGCTTATAATCAAGGAATGGCGAAACAGTTACAAAGCTAAAACTACCAGTGGTGAGAGCTTTTAATGAATTCTGTTGCATTTGGAATATAATGAATTTTCTTTCTTTAACACTTGTTAAGTCGTTGGCAATATTATCAAACCTCCAGGAGTAGGAAGAATTGACGGCAGGAACTCGAGGCATAGCATGCTTAAATATATTCCTGGAAGATAGGAGCATGAGATAATATTCAGTGTGATGTTGGCATTTGATAAATCAGATGCAATGAACCTCATTATGCAAAACAGTTATTTTGAATCTATCATTCATCTGAACACGATCTATATCAGATTTTATTTAATTGCTTGTAAAGAGAAAGGTAAGAAACTTGCCTGCCCCATTGCTTTCCTTTATCTAAACTCTCAGTAATTTCTATAAACACTGAATTCATCAACTTCCCAGCACTGCCCCACTGCTCAGAAGAGCTCTTTTCTGTTGAAATTTAAAGCTGCCTGTGTACGGTATACCAGTCAGACCTTTATCTGTCTGCAATCTCAAAACTTTTGAATGGCATTTTCCTGTAACATACTAGATTCAAATCCTTGGCATCAGATAAAAGCATTAGTAGGGGCTCAAGCTTTAAAGCTTTGGGCTTTGGTATGGTCACAGGTGCAGGTGGTCAGGGACCATCAGAGGCAGAGCTGTCCACAGACACTGGTGGCATTGAGAAATTCTTGTCGCCCTATGTGGGAAGAGCAGGCTCCCTGTGGGTGTTAACAGCCCTGATGATTGAATTCCAGCATGCCAGAGGGGCTTTATTAGCTTTGGAGATTTGCTGAAAAGTCTTTCCTAAAATCTAGGGTAGCCTTGTCGCTGTGTGTTTTCCACTCACTATTATTAGACAAGTATCTCTCCTCAGTGTTACATCCTCACTTGTCCCAGGAGCCCTCTGCCCAGCTGTCCCCATGGAGCTGATCTTCCTGGCATTGCTTTCTGCCTTGACTCGGATGAGATGTCAACTCTCCATGGATGCCTTCTTCCTCATGTGTCAGCTCAAGCTCCTAGCCCTCGGGAGATCCTGTGTCTTTGCCTGCAGGAGTTCTCTGGCCCCCAGCATGTCTCAGAGCAAGGTGCAAGCTAGTGACACCATGAGGATTTGCACCTGCTACAAGGCCAGGAACCTGTTGCCTCTTTCTGTCAATTAAACTACTTAGTGACCAGCATTTAAGCCTTTTTAGGAGAAGGTGGCTAAATGCAGAGGCCTCAGTTTGGAGGGTTAAGTGTGATGGAAACTATAACTTGAAAACCCTTTTCTTTCAAGTCTGCACCTCTCTGAGATCGAGATTGTTGTTAGTTCGCGTATTTTGGTTCATTCATTGTCCACAGAAAAAATGCTGATGGGCACAAATTCTGAATCACTTTCGGGAAAAGCACCAAGAGGGCTTGCCCATGGCGTGCTTATTCATTGGCTCATTACTTAACATGATAATTTCTGTTGTAAACTTGAAGGTGGCAAGGGCTATTGGGTGATAAGAGGCTTTTAGGGTGGACAGACTGTGTGACTTCTTTCATGGGGATCCAG
Source organism: Galemys pyrenaicus (assembly GCA_019455555.1). Lineage (NCBI taxonomy): Eukaryota > Metazoa > Chordata > Mammalia > Eulipotyphla > Talpidae > Galemys > Galemys pyrenaicus. The sequence goes on from JAGFMF010011402.1 coordinate 460,114, forward strand.
CTCCCTTCCTTAGGCTGAGAAAAATGACGTTTTGCTGGCCCCGTTCAGTGTGGACTTATCTGAGACTGATGCACATCCTTCCAGGAGATCAGGTCGGGCGCAAGGCAGCTGGGTGACGCCGATAAGCTGATGAGCTTGACATAATGCTGCCATTTCCTGAGTTCATTTGATTTTCTGCAGATTTCAACATTTCTGTCCAAAAAATGAAAATTGGAATATGTCTTTGATAAAACAAGTTGTGTTGGAGTGTTGGCTGGATTGTAATAGCCCCCATGAATTTCTTCCAGCTGGGTCCCGGGCCTCATACAGCAGCCAGCACGGCCACCTGGGCCCCGAGCTGCGGGCCCTGCAGTCCCCAGAGCACCACATTGACCCTATCTATGAAGACCGCGTCTACCAGAAGCCCCCCATGAGGAGTCTCAGCCAGAGCCAGGGGGACCCTCTGCCGCCAGCCCACACCGGCACCTACCGCACGAGCACAGGTGTGTATATAGGGGAGCCCGCAGAAGGGAGGGTCTGCAGGGGATTGACTGATTTCTCCTCATGAAAGGAGTATTGTGCACACGTAGGTGTGCACATGGGTGTCCTCTTCATAAGCATGAGGACCAGTTTCTACCAGTTATGTCTGTGCTGATGATAAGACTTCCTGCCAGCAACCTGAGTATGTTGCCAGGCGAAGAAGTCTGAGGCTTATTTTGTGAAACAGGCAAATGGAAGGAAGTGATACTCACTTTACGTACATCGTGATTAACTTAATGACTAAAATATTCCAACGAAAGACAGTCACTCCATAGGACATAAAAGGTGTCTGATAATTCTGGGAAGTGTTTAGTAATGATGTAATCTACCTACTTGGCAAGCTTGGGGATAAAGTTTATTGAAAATGTCCCGTATTTTGTAAGACTGAGAATTCTCATACACACATACGCACACGCACACCCACACACACACTATGTTGACTCCTTGGAGGTATTATTTAGAGATCAGGTATAGGCAGTTGCATATGGTTCAATCAACTGGATAGCTCTCCTGGATGAAAAATATATCTATTTCTGGAACTGAGTACAATGAGAGACCATGTGAAGAAAGCCAAGTGTTTCTCAGAAAGTATAGCTATGTGTAAAATAACTGGACAAATGCCATGATTAAATGTGCTAGAGAATACTTAAGTATAAAATCAATGTAACTAAGAAGTTGTTGAGACTTGGCACTTATATAAAGTCATATGGTAAGTAAATTTAGAAAATATTATGTTGCTGCTTGTCAGACAGTAAAGATCTCTCCTTCCCAGTGATGGGTGGGGCTGATAACAACTGGTGGAAGGGCAGAAGCTTGAGTCCAGGGTCCTAGAACTCTGCATCTTTAAGCTATTGTATCACTAGTTGCCACGCAGAAGTGTCACCTAGCAATTTGGTAAAAAGGCATGATGATGCTAAATCACATGCTTTGAGATCCCAGCAACCTAAGTTACTTTTATAGTTGATTATTGATATTTACATTTCAATGTATGATAGGAAGAAAGGCACAAACTATGCTTTATTTTATTTTTGACATTGTAAATGCCACCCCATATTAATAATACACATCTTGGCATAGTTGAAAAAGAATACCCATTTATTCCTTTTGGGATTTCTCTGGCCTTCGTCTTCTCAAGTCAATCCTGTGTAAGGTTGGGCTATTTTGATATTTCGTTTGTTGTGTATTATTAACTAAGATAATTTGATGTCCAGTCACTCCTTATGAAAGGCAACCTCAGAGATGTTCCATGTCTAATTTGAATAGAAACTGACAACAGAGGGATTATGTTGATTCTGTTTTCCATATTCACATTCTCTAAGAATTCTCTCTTGTTAATAAGCTTCTGACAGTTTAATGAAAAATTAACTACAGTAAGAAAGAAAATTTCAAACTCATCTATGTCACAATAAAGATAGGAGAAGAGAGCCACACTTAATAAAGCAGCTTTTTCTCTAAGCCAAGGGCCAGCAAATGTGACTCATGGGTCGGATTGGCTGGCTACTTGTTTTGGTAGTGCTTGTGAGCGAAGAATGATTAGTACATTTTAAATGACTTCCCATAAAAGGTGGATTTGTTTTGTGATGTGTACAAATTATATGGAATTTAATGTGTCCATATGTGGAAACAGCTACGCCCATTCATCTCTTTCACCAATAGCTGTCCCCACTACAGCAACCAGCAGGTGAAGCAGTGGGAACTAATACCCAGGGTTGGCAGAACCTGAGACTATTCACTTTCTGGCCCTTTAAAGGAGTTTGCCCAGCCTTATCCCAGGGCATCAGTGGAAAACCTGGCTGAAGGATGATCAGGTGTTTCTCTGTGTGCCCCCATGATGAAGGGAGCAGGGCCCTCTAAGTGTTCAGGGGAAACCTGTTGGCCGTAGCCCTCCTCCCTAACAACTCTGGCAGAGACCCGTCTATGTGTAACATCCAGTTGTCTGAGATCCCATCCCATGCTGCCCCTTGAGACCCTTTGGTGGATGCATGCTGATTTCCATAGCACTACAGAAATTTCCAGAACTCCATGGATGCTCTCATGAAATGGGGAGATGCAACTTCTCTTTGGGTCCTAAGTATAGAGTCATAAGCCCTGTCCCCTGTACCTGCCCAGGTTACCCCTATTTCTACATTTAATTAATTTCATTTCACTTCACTCCTTACATTTTCCCACCTGACCCCACAAATCCAGGCAGTGTCTCTGTCAGGATGATTCTTTTCAAAGAATCATTTGAAAAAATGCTTTTAGTATGAGTGTATATCTTTTACTTATAAATTAGATACAAATTATACAACATAAATAATTTATATCCAATAAAGTCAAGATCAAAAACGGATATAAAGAAATCGCCTAAGATAGCTTTCCTATCTTATTTCCTGTCATTTTTTACATCTTCTGTGTTGTCCTCATCCCACCCTAGAGACCACTGATGTAGACCCTTGAGAAGATCCTGGGGCCACAGGATAAAAACCCAATTCTTTAGAGAAGAAAACAAGTGGCCTAGTAGACCAGAGGCTTCCAGGGGCTGCTGCTCCTGGCTGAGATTGGTGGCTGAGTCTCATCTCTGTGCCTTTAAGAAACAGACCACTGACTAGGACCCCTGCAGTTAGATCCCTAAGGCACTTCCAGGGGGACTAGGTGGGAATGGGGGCCAGCTGCCTTCTTCAAGGAGTGAGCACTTGAGATTGAAGACAAGCAGACCTGCCTCCACAATAATAATGATGAATCATAGTGTCAGGCAGGTGAGGCACCACCTTAGAGCACCCTGCCTTGCATGGACCATTATAAAGGCTTTAGTATGTTTACCACCGCCTAGGACCACCCTCAGAAGAGGAGTTCTTGGGATGCCCACTTTACAGGTCAGAAGACTGAGACACAGAGATGTTGAGTATGAGGCCTGAGATCCAAGGGGGTGCCGGGCCAGGCTCTCTACCTTCACACCCAACAGTCTTGCCCTGGACCCAGGGTCTCTTAATGGTCATTTGGTTGAGGTTGTATTCGTAAAGTCTGTCATTTAAAATGGAAATGATTATGCACCCATGAGCATCTCTAGAGGTCAGTGATTTTCTGTCTGTCGTTCATCAAACAAAGCATTGAAGACCCACTATGTGATAGATGGAACAGGACACTTTAAATCCACTCCAGAGAAGCGTAAGTCTGCCCCAGGTATGCTCACTTTCATTTCAGAGGACATGCGCATATGAAAAGTTCACTAGTAATGGAAAGTAATATCTTAAAACCAAGTGAATATTCCAGACAAAATTAAAGACAGAATATTAATAAAGACACTGAAGAACACGTACTGTCCTTTCTTTCCTAGGTAATAATGTGACTCAAGATTGTGCTTTACCCAGCCTCCTCCTCACGCAGCCTGTCTAGTTTCTGCTAAGGGAGGTCGGGGGGTAGTAGGAAAGGTGGCTTTTCCTTCTGTCCATAGTCGTTCAGGGCTGCCCATCTCCCTGGGAATTGCTCTGGACTTTGTGACCACTCTCCCGGTCCTGCTTGGACCATGATCGCCCACTATGCTCTCTTGCACCAGAAACACTAGAGTAACCTGAGTAATAGACTCTTCTAGAGCTGAAGGACACACAGGGAGGTCACCTCACAGAGACCAGGACATGACTTCAGACATTGAAGCTGGCACAAGTCAGAGCTCCCTAGACCGTCTCCACGAGGAGATTTCATAAGTGACTTTTGCTTTTGCTTCCCCAACTTGTGTCCATTCCTCCTCTGGGTCTTTTTCTTTACATTTCTATCTGGGCTGCCATTGTTAGCACTTGCTGCTGTCACATTATTACAATGACTAATCCTCAGGCTCTGGTCAGGCCCTTCTCTGTGCTGGGCATTCCAGAGTTCTGGAGTCCTCCCCAAGCCAAAAAGCTATTTCCCCGTAATGGTGGGAGCCTGACATCTGTGTCCATGTGCGCGTTTATGTGATGGGAGAACATCAGGTTGTCCACATCCTCCCCCTTGCCTCTCTTCTGCTCCTGGCTGGTTGCTGGTAAACCTTACAAAGCAGTTTCACTTCTCACATGGGAAATCAGTTTACCCGCTGAGCTCTTGGAGAACATGATCTGAAAGGGTCTTTGCAATCACCCCAAGATCCAACTCAGGTACCCTCAACTCCTGCAGGACAAGCACATGTGGCCTTTTTCCTACACTTAGTCCCAGAGGTGGAAGTGGGCTCCAAGGTGGAGAGAGAGAGAGTGGCAGAGAGATGTCAGTGTCATCTTGTGCAGGGAGAGAGGCTTGTGTGAACTGCAGGACAGTGACTGGGACAGACCATCGGTGAATATTTCTACCTGCTTTTTACAGGATGATTTCCCTGAGATCTGGGACTGTATTCCCTGCCTGATGAAAATTTAAAGAGACACATTTTTAACTAAGGTGTCTGTTTAGATAAAGCATAGATTTCACTGGGGATAAGGCTTGTCAAGCCAGAACTTGTACACCCAGACAAGGGCCTGGATCCTCATGGATTTACTGAGTATAAAGTCTATTAACCAGCAGCTAAATAACAGGAATTTTTATTTCAAACTCAAACCTAGCAATGACTATCAACTTAGGAGTCACTTAATGAATGCAACCGCTTTCCTCTGACAAACTCCCAAACAAATCTCCCTAACTCCCCTGCAGTGTCAGCTGCAGGAAGTCATATGACCTGCCATTTGGATAAATGTCTCAGAGTGGAGACAGCAGCATCCTGTGAGGAGTTGTCAGCTTGTAATAAAGAATGAATTAGCGTGAGACTGTTGCAGTAAGAGAGCCTGCTAAATATCTTCATGAAGTTGACATGGATGGCAACATAAAAAGAAAAAAAGCATGTAAGGAAAATATTTGCACATTTGGCTGCAGTTTGCTTCATGGTGTGTTGCTTAACCCACTGTGCCACCAGGGAGGCCCAATATTTGCACATTTGGAACAAGTCATTTTATTTCTCTGCAAGAACAGCTAGTGTTTAGTAAAGCCACACAGGGGTTACATAGAGCTTTCAGATTGCTAATATTGTATGTCTGTCCTTCCATAATGTGTAAGTAATCTCAATTAAAACCCTCATTTGAGTCCACAAAACTGGAATATTAGCAGTTTATTGCGAAATGCTCTTATACTTCAAACTCTAAAAATGAGAGTTTCCCATTAGGGCAAGTCAGATGAGATCTTCTATAATTTCTCTTAAAATCTTTACCTTTTTCTCTTAAAAAAGTCTAAAGTCATGAGCACATCATGACTCATGTGGAAATGTTTAATGAGCCCATCGGTAAATATCTCAAAGCCTGGAAGAACTTCCTAGGCTTACCTCTATCAGCTCCTGCAAATGGCTTCATAAAAAGTCTAATTAATGCTGAAGGAAGACCATGTTTGCTAACAAAATAGCTCTTTAGTAAAATTCAGAAGTATGGTCACTGCCGGAATGTTGTACGATGAATGAGGGGCACAGTGTTGATTAGTGTTGACAAGGCTGATAACTTACACAGTTGGCCTGGCCCCAGAAGGTGCACCTCACTTCCCTGGAAGATGTGGCACCAAGTTCTTTGGGATCTGTCCCAAAAGGAAGCCAGTCATCCTACAGAGGATAACAGGAAAGGATTAGATTTCAACTGAGCATTGAATGGGGCTATTACAGCACACCAAAAGTAGGAATTTAGACTAATTAAGACATTTCCAGGTGATGCCCAGTGTTGAAACTATAATTACGCATTAGCAGATTCTGCTTCACCAACATTCTCCGTAAGTTAAAATAATAATTAAAAAGCTCTAGAGTTAATTTATATGACTGTTGTAGTTCTTGGAAATGTTACAAATGTAAAGGAAAACGCATGGAGCAAGATGATAGTTTAAATCACATTAGCAGAGAAATGTTGATTTTACAGAGTAAAATGGGCACAGTATCTACTGCTCCAAATCTACCAGGTTCCAGGTTCTAACTTCCAGGGTTTCAGCCAGTTAAGGGCCTGGGAACCCATTAGCTTCCTTGGAGATTCTTTTGGAGTCTCTTGCTCTACAGGTAGACGTTTGATGGATAAAGTGTAATTTACCTTCCATGCAATAACCCATATAGCCATGTACTTGGTATCAACTCACTTCCTGCTTCAGAAGGTGGATCAGATTTCTCCCAGAGTGAATCTTACTGTCCAGCAAACAAGTCCTTGCTTACAGCTCCATCTCCAAACTAGGGTGCCTCTGTCAACTCTTGTGGCACAGAGATAGGCAGCTGGACCCTGAGCGTGTGCCCTGGGTCGATGCTGGGCTACCTGCCTCTCCCCACCTCTGTCTTTCACAGGTTTGCTCAGCTCTCTTGTCCCAGCTCAGGAAATAGAAGTGAGTCCCCCATGGACATGTTAGCATGCCCAGCCAGCTCCCTCATTTCTTCCAAACAACCTACCTTGGGTCCCTTCATTCCACTTGAAGGATATTTTGCTACATACAAAGAACCCAAAGAAAAACGGCAGCCCAGGTTTTGAGGAATATGAAAACAGCAAATGTTACAGATTACAGGGATTTAATTGTTCACACTCTTGTATCACAGCAAATGGGAGCATTTGTTTTGTTGTCGTTTTTGGCGTCACACTCAGAACGTGTAGGCCTTGTAAATAGACCCACCGTCATTTTTAGCACACCAAAGATGGAGACGGGGATGAAACCACAGGATCTGGAGTCCAAATACTTGAATTTAAATGGGGTTCTGCCCACATAGTGGTTTAACTGCTTGTGTGTGAAGTGCCAGAGCTTTGGACAGTCCTAACAGTGCCTGCCTTCTAGGCTGTGCCAAGGGCACGAGCCAGTGTAACGTGGTGAGAGTGTTAACATGGTGGCTGGTCCACAGGGAGCTCTAAATAAATGCACTATGAGTTGTTATTCTTTTCTTATATCCAGGTAGTGTAGGCCTCTCCACTGAAAGCTGAAAATGGGCTTGGGGTGTTGAAACGCAGGATATAATCGACAAATAGCACCATCTTTGCCCGCCCCCGCCCCCCAACACACACCATAAATTAGAGTGGAATCAAAATGTACACATTAACTATGTCTATAAATATGTGTAAAATCATGCAGGAAGAAACATGGGCTCTTTGGATTTCCACTTTATCCATTCACTCATTTGCATTTTTAATTTTTTCTCCATATTCTATAAATCTGCTGTGGCTCACCATGCTGTGAGTCCTGCAACAATAGTAGAAATTGGACCTGTTGCTGAACAGCAAAATGATCCCCTCTCTCTACTCCTCATGAATAGATTTTCTTTCTTTTCATTTATAATGTGAAGGAAGAACTTGCATGTTTTAGTACTTGAAAAATATAGTACAAAAAAAACTGAAAACTGTTGAAGGATAGGATTTTACTGCACTGTCTCTTTCAAATAAATCCACAATAAATTCACTCACCTGATTTCACCCTTCATTGGGGTCTGTTGTTTTCAATAGAACAGTGGAAACATCAGTAATGATGATTCCATTACTAAATCCTCTATTAAATGCCTCTCCCTGCAAAGGTGATAATACATGAAGTAAAAAGATTATGTCACATTTATCTTTGCAGATTTTTCCATTGAGTTAGCCAGGATCAACCCCTGTTCAAAGTACAGAAAACTGGAAGAACTTTACAGGTCAGTTGTAGATGAGAGGATACTGGATTGTGTGCAAAGGGTCCTTGTCCCAAAAATAATGGAACTGAGCCCTCTCTTAGGTTGTGTAGAACATCTAGATCCATGAGACCCAAGTGGACCTGATTTCTGACATCATTACTTTTGGAATCATTACTTAATTGCCTTGTCTTATGCTTATTTTGTATTAACATAATACATATTTTAAGTTTTTATATTTCTGCATGTACAAATATACTTAAAAGCAAAGATAAATAATAAAAAATCTTATTTTTTCTTCCTTTTGTTGTCAAGCTCTACTTTATACCTCCCCAAGTTTCTTTATGTTCCCAAATTCTTGCATCTTATTCCATTCCTCTTTTATTCTGTTGCCCGTAAATAATGCAGGGGACCATAAGTCATCATCAAAATGGGATGTTTGATTTTATTGAAAAGGCTGGCTCTTTTTGAAACAGATATAACCCATGAAAGGTCCTGTTTCTCTATGATATGCTAGACCTCGGTTTGTGTAGCTCCATGGAGAACAAGAGATTTCATGAGCAGCTTAGATATTGAGGAAGTATGAAGTCAAATGCTTCAGATTTTAAGTGCTTTAAAATCTCCCCTAAGAGACCAACAGTGTGGTTATTGAGTTCTAAGAGCTTGTTGAGGGAAGAAGGGGCTATTTGCAGAGCAGGTAAGGGGAGAGGAGTGTTTGCAGAGCTGATAAAGCACCTTCACTTCAAATGTTTGCCATGAAAAGGCTCAGTTGAATAGAGTAATCCTACAAGACAGACAATTTGGTCAACTGAGCTCAAAACCTTAAATAAGAAAAAATGTACAACAGGGCAGAAATGAATGAGAAATTGCATTAATAGAAAGTGTTCTGGCCCCTATGTATTTCTTCATACTGATAGAACTATTTTATTGTTCATACTGATGGAGTAGTTTTATTATGTCATGAAAAAAATGTCAGATCTTACATGGTTATGTTATTGGTAGCTAGTTTGAGATCTGTTAGATAATCTAGGTCTTCTAGATTACCACATAGCCCATCCCTTGACAGAGTGTATTTTTTCCTCCCATTGGTATATGTGGCTACTTTACATTACTTTCATCACATCCATAGGCCCTTTGCTTATTTTATTCTGCCAGTTCCAACATGAATTCTGATTTTGTATTTTGAAATTCTCACCAGCTGTCTTATTTATCGTGACCCACAGGAAGTTTACATCATAGATTCAGGAATGATACTTCTAAAGGGTCATTTATGAAATGTCACAAATGTCATTGTGATCTTTGAAAATACAATCTTTCTAAAAATTGATTACCCACCTTAGATTTCATTGCCCATGTCATTTTTCTTAATATAGTGATATCATTGTTTTAATGAAGTCTTAAAACATTTTAAAATAGAATTAAGATGTTTAAAGGTATGGCTACTCTTTAATTTTTCTAGATATAAGCAGTTAGAATTTTTGGCTTTAAAATTCTCTGTTTTTTCCTGCATATCTCAATACATGTTAATGAGAAATGATGTAAAGTACATACTCATCAATTTGCAATACAATTTGTAATACATTTAATAGATGTCAATTCCTATTAGAAGTCCATTTCCTCTCTGTACCTTTAGCAGACATTTCCTTTCATTTTAGGGCTCTCTCTCATCCTCAGTTTTCTCACCCTGCTGGGTAATTTTGATACCTTTGGGGCCAGAAACCTGGTCCAGTTTATATAAGCAAAAGCTCTGGAAGCAGAGTGCAAGGGCGTGAACACTCTTCTACTAGCTGTCAGGAACATTCAGGCAAAATATACCATCTCTCTGTGCCTCAGTTTCCCACTTGAAAAGTGAGAACGATGAATGATGTGTTTACTGTCTTGTTAGGGTTGCTGGAGGAAATGTGAATGCCACACATCCAGCAGCTGGGGGAGCTCTAGAGTCTGTGCCCCCTCAGGGCCTCGCTTCCTGATGCTTAGGGAGCCTTGTGCTTCCCTAACATCATGTGATTATGCATTATTAGTGGCAATGATAACACAACTCATCTGTGTCACATTTTCAGCTTGTTAGGTATTTGGTGTTCTCTGTATCTCTAAAGTAAACATCATCCCATGAGTCCTTTTTGCTCTTTTCTTCTGCTCTCAGGAAACCCAAGCCCAGGGAGATCCCATAATATGCCGCATGCCAGGAATTGCCCAGAAGGCCTGGCAGTGGGCCTGGTTCTTTAACTCAGAGCCCAGCCCTGTGGAGTTCCCTGGCATTCTCTAAAAAAAAGGCCCAGTGGAATAAGAATGCCAACTACAAATATGCATGGGCTTCTACGTTTCCTTCCACTTCTGTGCTAAGATGTACAGCCTTCTTATTTCTGCCTAATTAGCTGCATTTCATACCCTATTTTCACATTTCGACCCAATCTTCATTTACCTTCTTCATCATATATATATATATTTTTGGTCTGGTGTTGAGAGTGTTTTTCCTTTCATATTCTCATTTAATTCATGGTCCTTTGAGAGAATGTTTTCAGCATGGTTAGTTGAGTTTTTGCCTTTACCTGTCTTGTGTTTTCTTGGTTTGTTTTTCTCTTTTAACAAGAATGTGTCTTTGGATTTCAATATTATTTCCTGACCATTGTCATTGTGTCCTTTCTTCCTTCCTGCTCACCACTGTATTTAATATGCTGGAAATGAATAATTTGCATAAGAAAATATTTAATATGCTGGAAATGAATAATTTGCATAAGAAAACATTCCTTATATCTGTGACCTTAAATTTTAAGTAAGCTTAGATGTAGATATTTAGTTTCCTGGACAACAAAATATATTGCTCTGAACAAAAATGTCAGGTGTAGCAAGTCTCCCCTTGATGTGCTCCTTGGTTAACACAGCTTCTGCGAATGAAATTCCTTTACTTCTGTGTATTTGTCCTTCCAAAAACAAGTTATGCCTCACTTCAGTTTTACACCCCTTTCTCCATAAGAGAGAACACGTTCATTGATTTTTTTAAAACAAATTTTTATTAGATAAATTTGGAAGAAAATATAAATCCTCCAGAAATTGCATGAACACATAGCATAAATTCTCTGATGTGTACACTGTGTCCATCAGTCTAACCTGGTGACTGATCCTAAAAACTCTAGCAGGGCAGCTCTCCTCATTTCAAACTATGTTCCTCTGAGAACATACTTGTGTTTCATTTAGAAAGCGATTCTTGAGTCTGTTTCCAATTCTCCATATGTAGTGGTGCCTATTCTCCTGATTTTTGGGCATCAGGAGCATGAGTATTAAAAGCTCATTGGAAAAGGCAAGCCCTGAACTTATAACCAAAAATAGTTTAGGAGTGAAATGTGCTCCTCCAGTTCACTTTGCAACTTTTTTTTTTTTTGTCATTTTGACTCAATTTCCTTAACTTCCTTTAACAGTGGTTTTTTTGACATGACATGCTGTTTTCTGTGCTTGACCTGACATCTGTCCCCTCTTGGGAGCGAAGACAGAACAAACCCTGTCATCGTGCACTGAGACATACGAGGGTGGGCGTGGTGGGTCTGGTTTATGACCAGAAGCCAGCTCCACAAAGGGCACGTGGTAGAAATGGCCCTGTCCACCCAGCGGCTGGGTTATGTCTCTGTCCTGACCCTCAGTGCCCGTGAGTGTGCGTTCAGTAGTGACCAGGCTAACAGTCAGTGCTGGCTCCATTTGTACTGACACAAGAGCTGCCCATCCCCTGCATGTGCCTGCTAAGCCGTAGGCACCAGAAAATGTTGAGAAGCAATTAAAAGATCCACATGAAATGAACTGAGAGGAGTCTAGGAAGGAAGCAAAAAATTGGAATTCAGTTTGGAAATGGTCAAACTGATTGTAGTATCTGGTATAAAAATCCTCAAAACAATTTAAACACATTAAAAAGATGCAAATAACTTCGGAAAGCCTCATAGCTCCTCCTTCTGGGTTGTAGTTGGGTCAACCTTCACCCCTGCCTGCCATGCCTGCCTTTCATTAAATGTGTTTGTTACTGTGACAGCATTAGTTGTAAAAGAGATGCATGCAAATCTAGATGTCACTTTACAAAAATTCAGCAGCCCTACATTTCATGCTTCAACACCAGTTCGGAAACAGAGCTCCCCTCTCCTTCTGCACCCCAGGCACACACACCCTATCACTTTCATTATTCTCTTTTATTCGGGAAAATCAACTGCATTGCCAAATTTGGATTACACTCCTAATAAAGTGAATATTTTCTGAATTTTCACAAATTGAACAGAATAGTCCATAATTCCTTATAAAATATTCCTTGTAAAATAAAAATTATAAAATAGGTTGTCTTCCTCTGGGTTTTAGTTTAGCTGCACAGTTTTCGTGCAGGTTAGGGACCTTCTCTTGCATGTTGCTAAGTGACAAACACATGGCACATGCACACACGCCCCCCCCCCCCCCATTGAAAGTAACGCANCATGGCACATGCACACCCGCCCCCCCCCCCCCCATTGAAAGTAACGCAGTAATGATCGTATAGTGGATAATGATGAAGGTATGGGTTCAAAGATGACCAATTATTTTTTATTCTCTTCGAACCCTTATTTTTCTCACGTGTGTAATTTTCCCCTGCCTAGACCCGGTGCACAGTTTCTGTGAGCGAGTCCTCAGTGTTTCACTTTGTCCCTACTTTCCTGTCGTAGCCCCATCTTCCCCCGGTGTCGACTCCGCCCCCTTGCAGCGCACAGGCAGCCAGCACGGCGCGCAGAATGCCACGGCCACCTTCCAGAGGGCCAGCTACGCCGCCGGCCCCGCTGCCAACTACGCAGACCCCTACCGACAGCTGCAGTACTGCCCCTCCGTGGAGTCCCCCTACAGCAAGTCCGGCCCTGCCCTCCCGCCGGAAGGCACCTTGGCCAGATCCCCGTCCATCGACAGCATTCAGAAAGACCCCAGGTGGGTACCAAGCTTTTTCTTTTTCTGCCGTGTCTGGTGAGGATATCCACCTAGACCTCTCTGGGAGTTATCAGAGCTTGACATCACATTATCCACTCATGTCAGCACTGAGCAGGAAAGGGTGGACTTTGGTTGGGTTTTATCACCTGTGGGTCATGGATTGTGGGACTTTGCATGTGGGTCATGGATTCGTAGTAAACTTCTGTGGCTCAATAGCAAACAATAAAGATAATCTTTGGATCAGAACATCTGTAGGTATTGAGATTTCAGCTGCTCGGTAAGATCTAGAACAGTTTCTTAATGCAGTGGACACTTAATGGGAATGAAGACACTGGATGTGGATGCTGTGGCCTTGGTAATGTACTGACTTGTGAAAGTTTGCTTTGTCACTAAATATATTTCTAGGTGTCAGGGTTAAGTGGTACATCTAGTAGTTTCCATGAAAACTCAGAAATTTAGCAGATCTATATTACCTGCCTTTTTCTGTGTCTGAAAATAAAAATAAGGTTAATATGGTTTTGCCATTTGATAAAAACTTGTACATAAATGTATTAGGGAAATTGTTACTATTAAAATGTGTTTCTTTTTGCCACAGTGGCAAGGGATTTAGTTAGTGATGCAATGCTTCTGAAGCAGGAATTGAATTCCCATAGAATTAATGATGTTTTATTCAAAGCCATTTGATTTATACTGATAGTTCCGTAAATATATCTGCACCTGTGCAGACGATAGACATGTCAGATTTCTGGGTTTTTTACAGCAGGCATGTGACTTGACGGTGGTGTACTTAAAATTCATCTCAAGGAATTTTCCCAGATAGAGGCAAGTGCTTATGTACTTTATTGAGGGATTTGCATAGATTCTGTTGTAAAAAAGAAATCACTTCTACAAATAAAAAAGGCAGAATATAGAAATAGAATAATGGTAAACCCTTAAGAAATGCTACATAGAAATACTTGTAATTGAATTCGCATTGCTTTAGCTAACATTGATGTTTAAATTGAGGATAAATGTGTTCTCTCCTATGGAGACATTCATTATTAGGGCAATTTGGCTTAATAAGAAACTAAATTCATGTTTCTCTGGCTACAGCTTAACTTCATGATTTTATACTGTGCATCAAATGCATTTTATTTTATTAAATGCCATATCATTTCTATTTTGTTACTGTCAGTTTTATGGCTTTTTTCTTCTTTTAGTACATTGCCATAGTTCCTACCTTTTCAAGTGATAGGCTGTATCACGTACGCTTCTTGAGTACCCACTATGAACCAAAAGAGAGCCCATAAAAAAGATAATGATGATAATACTGGCCCCAACCTTTGTATATGTGTAACTGTATGCAAGTCAGTGTTATATAAATTACAAAGTCCCTATGTTATTTTGAAACTGTTAAGCATTGACCTTGAATAGCTGTAAAATGGGGGAGGGGAGAGTAGGGCAGGGGAATCACGCCACCGGCTCAGATAGATAAACAAAAGAAAAAAATAGAACCACTTCTAGAGCCAGTACTGGACTGTTGTGGTTTAAGATGAAAGAGACTAATGATCTGGTCACGCTAACTGCATGGAAAGAAAATACAATAAAGCCTTTCTGTGGAGTGTTCTTAAGATAAAGAAAAAATCTGTGTTCAGATTAATTGAGAGATCCCAAATCTAAAGTTTCAGTCCAAACTCTAATGCTTCTTTTATAAGTTTTTACATCTTTGGATAATAAGTTTTTATTCTTCCTAGGTTAAATATCACTAGAACTACTATGATTAATGTTGAGGGGTCAAAATGGTTCATTTTGGACTTACAGTTTATGATTTAAACCTTTTCAGTCTTTAGACGTCTTTAAAACCTAACATCCATTTCTTAAGATAGTTTGTCAAAGTTTTATTTATTATTAAATATACCAAGTAAGTGTCTTTACTTACTAAATACATTACAATTCACAAAGCACTTTTATTTACCTCTTTGATGCCATTTTCCTTTGGGAGGGAACCAATAACCCCATATTTTGTGCTAAGAACAGAGACTCAGAGTACTGGAATGTCTTACTGACAGACTGGGGTGCCGGGGACGCTTATGTGATTTCATGCCAACTTTCAGGAGACCACAGCATCTATTATCGGCATGAAAATTTTTATCTAATTATAAAAATATGAAAAGCAAAAAGATTATGCTCGCATCTTTTATGATATTTTTGCAAAGGCTCTATGAAAAGAAGTGCATGTGCAGGAGTATGGGGGGTGTGGGGGTGCAGATGTCTCAGAGGGTCTGGTATCTGATCTGCTCATTGGGTATGTGATCTTCATTTTATTTTTCATGTCTGCTTTCTTTTCATTTCTTTTGTTATCTACCTTGTTCATCTTATTGCAGACCATGTCCTTTCTCTACAAAGAGTTCTGGTATTATTCAGAGAAATGTTCAGATAGTGCATTTAAAAAAAAGAATTTGAGCTTAAAGTAACCCCAGTTTCATTAAACTTGAAACTAGACACTCCCTGTTAGCTTGTAGGATGAAGCCGGAGGCTGTGAGCAGATCAGCCTAAGGGCTAGACTTTTCCAGCTGGCATAGCCTCAGTCACATGGACCAGAGCAAACCTCAGTCTTTTCTCTTCTGACCTCCCTCTTATAGCCTACTCAGAATGCACAGCACCTCTGTACAAAGCCCAATTTTCTTTTTAAAGTCAGTAATCATTGAGAAAATTTTTTCCATATATAGAATTGACTAAATAGCCACATTTATTAAGAAGCTTGTCTGTTAGTTGCTTATGATCTTCCATAAAATGGAAATCACCAATGAATTGTTGACATGGCTGATAGCTAGTGGGTTGTTGGTGTTACATCAAATACTGAGGTTCATATGTGGTTGTTTTTAAACTTAAAGATCAGATAGCATTCTTCAAATTCAGACGTGTGAAAAGTTTGGTGAAGTCAGGCATGATAAGTCATGGTATCCTTATTTTGAAAATGTGATTGATGAAATAACTAGAAAAAATAGTAAGCCAAAACTGGTTTGCTCGGGTATAGGAAGGGAACCTCAAAGATCTCATCTTTTTTTTTTATATATATAGATTTATTTATTTATGCATACAAGCACTGGGGTACAGAGACTTGGGGTGTGAGAGGATTCATCAGAGACAGAGTGGGAAGCAGAACAGGAACATTAACTGAAATATACTGCTGAGGGGAGCAGTGGGCAAGGCAGAGAGTCTGCTGCGCCATGTGGGTCATGTCCCTGCCCAGCAGCAGGGATCAAATTCGTGTTTCAGTGGCTGCGGTTTGCTTCATAGTGCATGCTTAACCCATTGCACCACCAGGGAGGCCCCCAGATTTCATCTTTAAAGGAAGAAAAGTTAGGACCACGATGTGACTCATTTAACATTCAGGTTGCAGCCAGAATAGCATCTTCTAATCACATTTGATTCACTCCTCTTTAGGATACCCCAACGTTGACGTAATCCTTGATGTAGACTACCTCAAAAGCAACTTTTCAAACATGCTCAAAGAATCTACCTCATTTAAATCAGTGAACCTGATTTAAAATAAACCTTTGCTGTTTTGTTGTTAAATGTAATAGAGAGAGAAATATAATGATTCACAATTAATGTTGAATTAGGGCCCAGATTAGCAACTAAAGTCTCAGCTAAGTGTACAAACTTGCACTCCAGGCAGTTTTTTTCAACCCACAATATTGGTCCAGTCATATAAAAATGTGCACTTTTAAGGAATTGCCTCTTGTGCACTACAATATTTTACCTGCCATTTTAAATATATTACTAAAGTTATTTTATTATTATAATATTATAAAATAACTATTATACAATATAATATAAAATAACCATTAAAAATAACTACTAGGGCCTCCCTGGTGGCGCAGTGGGTTAAGCAACACACTATGAAGCAAACAGCAGCCACCGCAGCACGAGTTCGATCCCTGCTGCCGGCCAGGGAG
>JAGFMF010011402.1:477119-502833 GCA_019455555.1 Galemys pyrenaicus
TGTTCTGCTCCCAGCTCTCTGTGGTGAATCCTCTCACCCCCCCACACCTCTGGCCTGTACCCCAGTGCTTATATGCATAAATAAATAAATCTTTAAAAATAACTACTATAAAATATAATATTATTAATAAACATATAGTATAGATATAAATATCATAATATAGATATTATAATAAATATCATTAAGTAAACCTAGGTTCAGAATGTTCTCCAGATATCATTTTTTTCAGCATTACCTGCTCAGTACAAAACTACCCATATAGCATATAGTGAATCGAATGTTTAGGAAATGGAACAGGCTATAACATGCTTTTCTGTGGCTGGAGCATTTATAATAAAACAGCTATAATATTCTTCACAACCCAGTCTTCCTGGTTTGCAAATCTCTAAGGAGTCTGCATTTCACTTCCCATGAAATGCGGTCGCTTTCTTAACTGGGGAATTGTCCAATGGGGAAAAGAAAACATTGAAATCTAAGGACCCTGAAGTTGAGGAATGCTCGAAGGTCATTTATTCACGGGGAAAGCAAACCTGACAGTGATCTGTCAGTCTCTGCTTGAATGCCTCTAGCCACGGCCACTTATTACCTACTAACATTTGATTCATTCTTTGAGTAATTCAAACCTTATACACTGATGTACATAGATAACAAAAGCTGCATCTCTTCAAAATTCATTTCCTAATCATGCTTCTGGCTTTTGAAATCATGAGGACATGCCTTTCCCTTCCTCAGAGGACAGTGTGGAGGGCAGCTTTGCTCCCTTACCATGGCCAGACCTCTGTTCCTCACTGGCTGCAGATGTTCCTCAGCTGCCCTTTCCAGAGCTTTTCCCAGAGGTCCCTTGTGGGTCAGCTCCCTCCTAGTGCAGGAGGAAGATGAGAGTTACCATGGGCAACCCTTTATGGCAGCTTTTGTCAGTGGTTAGATGAGAAATACTTATAACAGAGAAGATCGTGACAATGGAATCTAAAATAATTGCTATGTTCCATGGTCAGCATTAAACCCTTTACATTCGTTATTCACTGCACTCACCCCAAAGATCCCTATGACATGACTTTTGGTGTGTCCCATTTTATGGATGCAGAAATTGAGCCTCAAAGAGCTAGAAATTGACCCAAATCATCACACTCCTGATCTTGGTTTTAAACTGCTATGAATATTGGGGCCTCCCTGGTCGCGCAAGGGGTTGAGCACCGCACTGTGGGGCTCCCACAGCCACTATAGCGCGAGTTCGATTCCAAGCCAGGGAGGGTACCCATATGGCACAGCAGACCTCTCCTGCCTCGCCCACTGCTCCCCTCAGCAGTGTGTTTCAGTGGATCTGCCTATTCTGCTCCCCATTCTGTCTCTGGTGAATCCTCTCACCCCCCACACCTCTGGCCTGTGCCCCAGCTCTAGTATGCATAAATAAATTTTTTAAAATCTTATAAAAAAATAAACTGCTATGAATATTGATACCAATATTAACTGTACAGTCAAATCTAAAGCCAGCTCTGTTCACACATAGCTTGTACCAGGCCATAAATCAAGTCTCCTTAGCTTGGTTTTTTAATCTTTTTAACTGAAACAATCTTTTTAACTTTTCACTTCTTATTAGCTGACCTTATTGTTTGATACTGCAGAAATGTTTCCTGAGTGCTAGTTTTGTTATCCAGTTACCACTGCTTCGTGGCCTTGGACATTTGAAAGGCGTGTATATGTGTCTTTGGTAATGCTTCAGCAGGGCATGGCCAGGGGTGTCCCAAGTACGGGGCCCTACAGCCCTCCATCCTCTGGACCCTTACTCTGGGTCCATCTGAAGTCACCCTGTACATCTAGGTGACTTTTCTTGAATATTCTACAGCAGGCTCTTGCAGATGTGCTGACAACATGAGAACATCTCTACTCTTTCAGGAGCTTTCAAAGTTCCATAAGCAAGCAAGGCTTATCCACAAACAACTGGAATGTGTTGTAGAAATAAGATGCACGTGGTGGGAATCCAGGGAGGATTCTCCCACACAAAGCTTGAGGAATTGCTTAAATATGTAGGGGAGGTGGACATAGTGGTTCTTGGTTTCTCCCTGATCAAGCCCAAAATGAAGGTGTCCTTGGTCATGGAACTGGTGTTTCCTGTGATTTACCAGTGCCTTGATTATATGTGGTTTATGATCTTTCTAGAATTTTCCTTTAACCCTTCTAAAGCCAACTATACTCCCTGTCCCTGGAAGAGACAGTAACTTCCTTCCCATTCAGAGCCACTGATATGTTCCCTACAATAATTAACTCTTCTTGAAATCTTTACCAGTAGGTTTATAGGAAACACACATCTGGTGATATCATCTAATGTTGGGTATTTTGGATCCCTAGAAGTGATAACTGTGACATGTCAAGCATCTTTGCCCTTAATCTTAGGGTCTGCAGTAATCTAAGGACAATGATGATAACACATAATGTAAAATTAATTTTTTAAAGGAATGGCATGTTGAATTCCCAAACAAAAATGAGTAATTATTTTGAAATATTAAAATGCTCTAATTGCTTTAGCTAGTAACTCATACTACTTTCTACTACTTCCTGGTTGACTCTGCTTTCTCACTGATAAGCAGGCTGTGTGTATGATGCCTGAGTGTTAACTCCTAGGTTTAGCTATTCTCATGGAGACAATAGATGGGACTTGAAAATAAAGTCTTTCCTTGTCCCAATCCCTCAGGAGACAGAAGAGCACTAAGATAGAGAGCTGCAGATGTGGGGAGGAGGGCATCTCTCTTTCTTCATCTTCACTGTGAAAGATGCTATCAAAATATGACAGCACAAAGTACATGCATATTAAGAATGACTCCTTAAAAATGAGCTGAGAAAAAAAAACGAGCTGAGAACCAAAAGTGAAAGGAACATCTTTCCGTGGTATCTCACATAGAATTGGAAAGACCCGCAGGCCCAGGGAGGAGGTTCTGAAGTCCAGATGCTCCATTTCCATGCATGGCCTTTGTGTCTTGACTGTGCTCCCCTGCCCCTCCCACTTGGTCCCTTGCCAAGTTCCAGGAGTGGCTTTGAAGAAGTCAAAAGATGGTTTCGTGCTTCGAAAGGATTCAACAGAAACTTCTATAGATGCATTATTGAATCAGATATTAAATAATGGCATCTTTCATCCCCAAAGTTGGAGCCCATAGTGTGAGTTCTCCCTAGGAAAAGAGAAACCAAGAAATTCAGGTAGCAGATCTGGCTCACATGGTTCCATTCCTCAAAGGCTGTCTTTTCCCAAGAATAATCTTAACAATCCTGGACTTGATTTTATTAAAGAAAATCATCTGTGAATTTGCTACATAGATTGTGTGTCCATACATATGTATTACGTGACTATGCACATATTGGTTGTATGTTTATGAACTCTGCACACATTTATCCAAAGATAAGACCTACAGAGCTTTAAGCACACAATAATTAATGTAACAAGACTAAAAATAAATCACAAGATATTGATTTTCCTTTTTTTGTTTATTCCTTGGTCTCTCAACTCTGATTGCTTTTGTTTTACCACTTAATAGTAAAATTTTCCATTTTTAAAATCAAGGTTGATATAGTACTAAAAATTGAAACTAGAAATTCACAGAAGTAGAGAAATGTAAGATTTGTTGGTCTTACAGAAATGCAAATCCTATTGTAGCTCTGAGAACATGGAAACGCACTTTCTGGCTGGCTTCCTCTGACTTGCTAAAACTCAGCACTGTTTAAAGTTCCCTGTGCTACTCTGACCACTTGATCATTCCTTAATTAAAATAATTCCATTGATTTATTCCCCATTTTATGCTTTTAACTATAGAAAGCTTGTTTTACTTTTAGCATAGCTCAATTAATCCATCCTCCAAACCCTCCTCTTTCCTCTCCTACAGTGAGAATCTGAAATCTCCTTTGGTTATTTCATTACAAACCAGTTTTAATATTTTTCTTGATGTCAGAAGTCACTTTCTGTCACCATTTAACTTTGAACATTTAATTGAGGACAAAAGTGGAGCATCCAAAAGTTTTATTGTCTCAAAGGCAGGTGTTAGTTGACTGTCAGCTTGTAACTAATGGGAATTAATTTCCATTGCTTCTTGAGATGTTTTGTGGCTAATAGTGCTCATTAATTTGGAGCTACTGACATCAATAGAAAGAAAATTAGCATTTTACAGTAAGAAAAATATATTTTGAGCTGAAATTTTTGTTGCTTATGATACATTATGACTTGACAAGTCTAGTAACTCAAATTCTTTGATCTGCTGAAGATCACACTCAGCTGTCTGGGCTGAGTTCCTGCCCAAGTCTGTGTAGAATCCAGACTGAATTCTATTAAGAGTAGGAGGAGGGCTTCCCTGGTGGCGCAGTGGGTTAAGCAACACACTATGAAGCAAACCGCAGCCACTGCTGCACAAGTTCGATCCCTACTGCTGGCCAGAGAGGGGACCCACATGGCATGACAGACCTCTCCTGCCTCTCCCGCTGCTGCCCTCAGCAGTATGTTTCAGTCAGTCTGCCTGTTCTGTTCCCCACTCTGTCTGGTGAATCCTCTCACCCCCCCAACACCTCTGGCCTGTACCCCAGCTCTTGTATGCATAAAGAAATAAATCTTTAAAAAAAAAAAAAAAGAGTAGGAGGAAAGGTACAAAAGGAGGAGAAGAAAGAGGAGACACCAGGTGGGAAATTTGGTGGCCAGTGTCCCTTCAAGGGACACTCTCAGTTGATTTACTGAAATGCACCTCATCAAGGCAGGTGCCACTGTTACAGGATATCCTTATCAGCTTCATGCTGATGTTCCCTGGAAACTGTCTCTAAGCAGAATGACATAACGAAACCAGTTTGGTCACATGCTAATTAATACGACCGAGAGTCAATTTCCTATAACTTATTTCTGATCACAAATCCATTGCCAAACTTATAAAAACCCAGCGCACTTTTTGTATTTAATGATCACTTTCCAACCTATTTAGTTCAGGAGGGTCATGTGGCTACTGCCTGACTGGGCAGCTTACAGTCAAAGCAGAACCCTGGACGGGGCACCCTTCCCCCACAGGGCCCATCACACTAGTGCAATCATTCCAACTGGGATCATTGAGTTCTACACCCTTGAAGCTCCCTTGCTTATCTGTAGGATGTGGGAAGAAATCAGAATCCCTGGAGAAAACCCACACAAACAGGAGAACATGCAAAGTCCACACACACAGTGGCCCCAGGAATTGAGTTTTTTCCCTATTCAATATTATAACAGGGGGATTAGAATGAAATATTACCCAACAATCTGGGTATCCTTCTTGTTTTTTTATTGTTTTACCTTAAGAGTTTTCTGGAGCATTTCAGGATAGACTCTGCTTATTTAATGGCCTATTTGTTAAAATGTCACACAGCTACATGGCCATGAGTTATCACGTAAAGAAAACTTGGGATTGTGTTTGAGATCTGGGCCATTTGCAAAGAATCCTCTAAAGGAAGCCCCCCTGTCACCTTCAGCTATTCTGCTGAAGGATCACCCCATGAGACCTTCACATGATCCCCTTTGGCTTTGAAACTTAACACAGGGGTTCCCAGCATTTTCAAACTCAAACACTAGTTCCACTTCCAAAGTGTGCCAGCACCATGGCCGGTCTTTTGCTTTGCAAATAGTCTCAGTCTCCAAAGATCACTTCTTAAGACTCAGGAAAGGCAGACATGAAACAGCGTTGGATATAGGACAGCCTTTGCGATTAAATAAAAGGGCCCTTATGAAAGAAGCAAGGATGGTTTGCAGACAGCCTGGAAACCACTGACTCAGATGCCATAATGAGGCAGGAATCACTTCTCTGAACAGACAAATAATGAAAAATTCACTTAAGATGCTCACAAGGTCCCAATGAGTGGGAAAAAGACATCCCAACCTTCTACCTTATTTGCTTTGTAAGTCTTGACTGCTTTGAATATATTTACTAAAGGGATGAATGGTAGAACTACTTCTCAGAATATTCAGAGGTTTCAAAGTGTTTAAAACTTTATCGTTTTTGGGAAATCTCAGACTAACATGCTCTCTAGAATTAACAGTAATATACTCTCTGTGGTAGCCAGTATCCAAGATGGCCCCAATCATCACATCTCTTGATGTTCACACCTTTGTGTGCCCTTCCCATGGTGAGTCAGAGCTCATCTGTGAGTAGAACCCTGCAGGAGTGTGACATCTGTAGGGAGAGAAGCCAGTTCAGAGTCCTAAGACACTCAGGCAGCTCCTGGAGAGGACTTGATGGAGAGGCACCACCTTGCCCACCCTGTGACTAAGTCTCCTTTGAAGCAGTCCTTGTGTCATGTACACCTTTGGATCTTCCAGTTAGATCCCAGACACTGTGGAGCAGAGACAATTCTGCTGCTCCATCTTACATGAGATAATAAATGGTGGGTGCTACTTTTAACCATTGGGTGGTGCCATGATTTGCTACACCTTGTCGGATTCATCATCTCATCCAAGTTATCAGGCTTTCATTTCAATATCTTCTGTGATGTTCCTATTCCCCTTTGTCTTGTTTAAAAGAAAAGATAAAAAAGTCTAAACTACCCAAGCTTCCCTGATGGATGAATAGACAAACAAAAGATTTATTTGATGGAATATTACTCAGTCTTAAGAAGGAATGAAAAGCTGACATGTTACAACAGGAATGAACCTTGATAGCATCACAATAAATAAGCCCATCATAAAAAGACCAATGCTGTCCGACTCAGACAGAGCCAGAAAGTGAATAGTGTCACAGGAACCAAGAGGAAAGAAGCAGAGACTCAGTGTTTAATGGTAGGGTTTTTGTTTGGGATGATGGGATCATATTGGAGGGAGATGATTGGCGATTGTTACCAAATCATTCAAATGTACTTATTATCATTGAATAAACCATATACTTAAAAATTATTAAGATGGTGAATTTTGTGTTAGGTATACTTTACTGCAATAGAAAGAAAGTAAAGGGCAAAGAGTCAGCGATAGGATGTCTAGGCCAGGCTTCTTAGAGATGGGAACAGCAGATGGGGGCCCCAGGAAGAAGAAGGAAGGGATGTTCCATGGACTCTGGGCCTAATTCCTTCCAGAACACTGCCTTCTGCTCGTTGGCTGGAGTATCTAACACCCATTTTTTAAGGAGAAGGTGCACAGTGCACTATCTCATTTATCACTAGTCAAATACGTGACCTAAATAAGTTCTTTAATCTCTAGCCCACATGTTCTTACACTTTCATAAGAATAATCATGAATAATCATGTATTGCCAGGAAGTATTTCCTATATATTAACTAGAAAACTCAATATCCTGAATGTGAAGTAGCTTTTTTAATTAAATGGCATAGTATTATTCTATAGAATAAAAGTAGTTATTAGTATTAGAGAGTGAGTGCCATATGTTGATTCATTTTGCATATTTTATTATTTCAAGTATTTCCTGAGTAGCTGCACTCTGGCAGGCATCATCAGGACATTAGGAACTTTAGGAAGGAGAGTTGAGCTAGAAATATTAACTAGGAAATATATAAGAAAAGTTTTACTTAACATCATATAAACTTAAAATGAGAATTAGCTGCTACCTTTTTATTAAAAATTTCCCTTAGTAACTGGTTATTCCAAATTACTGCATAATTCTCTTAATAGCCTCAGGCACTCCTACTGTGCTTTTGCTTTCAAAGTCACAGTTCTAAGTCACAACAGCTAGTAGAGTTAATTTCCCCTCACTGAGGATGAAGGCAGTTGCTCCTGCCTCAAAGGCCCCGAATCAGAGAGCTTTCAAATAACACAATGAAAGCAGACCAAAAAAGAAAGCATCCCATTTCACTCAGGAGCCAACAGAAACCTTATTCCTATCTCTTCTTGACAAAAAGAGTCAGCTTTGTTTCAATCCAGGCCATCTTATATTAGAAAAGAACTCATTACGATAAGTGGCAATTAACATCTGTACTGCAATAAAAGTGCTTCCGACGTTAAAGAAGAAAATATAAAACATGGGTTCTTTCAGATAAACAAATGTTTCTGCAGGGAAGCTTGCAATGCATATACCGTGCTTTGTTTTGAAGATGACTGGAACATTAGCAGATTTAAATTTATTACAAACTAGCTTGAAAGTAGCAGGCCGTCGTGTTGATATTGTGAAAGGGACCGTAGGAACAGCAGACCCTGACATGCCTGCCCAGTGCACGCACCCAGGCTAGACCTGCTCCTTGGAAGTCACTTAGAACACTTGATGACTAGAAATTTTAATTGTTGATCATTAGAAAGGAAAGATATTTCTGTTTGATTTCCCCCACGCTGTTGCTTTAATACAAATGAAAGAAAGCTTGCGAGACATTACAGGACCCTCCATGTCCAGTGTGTGTTTCTGCACATATCACTTGCGCCCATACTGTCTACACACAGCTCTGTACATAGTGTGCAGCATTAGCTCATCCAGTGCAATAAGCACTTACGAGTGGCAAGGCATAAAAATGCACTCTGGTTATTGCAGTCAATAGGAGCTTGTTGTAAGTATCCAGAAAGAGACAGGAAGCTGCTTCAGCAGCCTCAGCAGGCGGATCTCATTTGAAAGTCAGATCACAATCCAGGAGACAAAAGCTGCTTTGGGGCCATGGTAGGAACTCTGAGCCCCTTCCTGAAAAGGGCGCCTTTGCTGGGTCCTTATGCAGAGTTTGGCCATGTGGGATCTTGCTGGTTCTGTCCTCCTGCTTCCTCCAACCTCCTCTCCTGGTGTCATGGCACACTCCACTGGGGCTGCTTCTGCCTCTGTCCTCTCTCTGCAACTCTCCAGTTGTCACTGCATGGTGGCTTGACTCAAACTACCTCAAGCAACCCATGATGGATTAATTGTGTGCTCCCCCACATTCGTGAACTCAAGTCCCAAGATCCAGTGACTCAGAATGTAACTGTCTTTGAGAAAAGTCATTGCAGAGCTGGCTGTGTTACAGTGAGGCCATCAGGGCAGGGCCTACTCTAACATGACTCGCTGTCCTCATAAGAGGAAAGGCCACACGAGGCAAAGGAAAAAGGTGGCCATCTGCAGGTTCAGAAAAAAGGCCTCAGAAGAAACCACATCTGCCGATATCTGGGTCTTGGGTTTCTAGCACCAGACAGTGAGACAGTGAGTTGCAGGCCTGAGGAGGTGGTTAGGGCAGCCCTGTCAGGTGAACACAGGGATGTGTCTGGAGACAGGAGAGGCATCTCGAGGATCATACATGCTAGACAGAAGTCAGGTGATCAGCTGCCCCTTGGGCAGAGCTGCTTTGAGTCAGTAGCAACCACTGACCTTCGGCATGGTGGGAAGTGACAATACTCTATGCATGTGTGTCCTCAGAGCACAACCTTGGGGTGTGAGGGCCATTCTCAAAGGCCTAAGGGAGACCCCTTAGCTGCCAGTCATTTTGCTCATCTAGATGTACTTTCCTGAAGACGAGTTTTGTAGAGTAAGAATGCAGTAAGCACATCAACAGGCAGACATTTATCTTTTCTGAATTTGGAAAGGTTTGTATGGGTTGTCGAAAGTGAGGATCCAAATGAAAAAAGTAGTACTTCATTCACACCTAAATCATTAAACATGGGAATGAATCAACCTAATAACATAACATCAAGGTCTAGGACTTTGTTGAACCATACATACCCCTTGGAAATAGAATGACTTCTACAAAATTAGAATCATTGTCTTTTCCATCTCATTCCTTCGGTTTTAAAATCACTGAAATATAATATTCAATCCACCACATTTTGAATTTTATATTAAAATATATCTTTATTATTATTTTTTAAAGATTTATTTATTTGTGCATACAAACACTGGGGTACAGGTCAGAGGTGTGGGGGGTGAGAGGATTCACCACAGACAGTGGGGAGCAGAACAGCAGATCAACGGAAGTACACTGCTGAGGGGAGCAGCGAGCACAGCAGGAAAGGTCTGTTGCACCATGTGGTCTCCTCCATGGCCAGCAGCAGGGTTTAAACTCGTGCTGTAGTGGCTGAGGTTTGCTTCATAGTGTGTTGCTTAACCCACTGCGCCACCAGGGAGGCCCTCTTTATTATTTTTTTAAAGATTTATTTATGTATATAAGAGCTGGGGCATAAACCAGAGGTGCTAGAGGTGAGGGGGTTCACCGGAGACAGAGTGGGGAGCAGAACAGGCAGATCGACAGAAACACACTGCTGAGGGGAGCAGCGGGCGAGACAGGAGAGGTCTGCTGCGCCATGTGGGTCCCCTCGCTGGCCGGGGATCAAACTTGTGCTGCTGTGCAACAGATGCTTCACAGTGCGGGACTCAATCCCCTGCGCCACCAGGGAGGCCCCCTATTATATCTTTAAACTTTAACAAATTACTGGGACCTCAGGATTAAGTCTCAGCACTGTCACCTCTAGGGCCTGAGCTCATTCCCCAGCTGGGGAGCTGACTCAAATGGGCAGCAGACCTCTCCTGTTTTCCTGTTGCTCCCCTCAGCAGTGTATTTCAGTCGGTCTCCCTGTTATGCTCCCCTCTCTGTCTCTGGTGAATCTTCTCAACACCCACACCTCTGGCCTACATCCTAATTCTTCTACACAAAAAAATTTTTAAAAAATATAACAAACACTAGAATGATTGAAGCTTAAGTTTCTAGCACCTTCTTTAGGACTTTGCTGTCTAAAGTGTGTTTCTGGACCTGGGTGTGGGTTCAACATGTACTTAATGGCATAAGAATCTGCATTTAAACACAACCCCATGATGACGTCCGTGCACATTAATGTTAATTGCCAATCCATAGTCAGAAGTGTCTCTCAAGCATACATCTAATTCTTTGCAGAAGTCGTAAGTCAAGCTAACACAGTGAGATGTTAATTGTCTCTGACCTTGCAAGTGTGCTTTTTAATTGTATTGTAGTATCAGTGACATAATTTCAGACCACTTGCCTTTGTAGTCTTCAGGTTTTCTCTTACCTGGCGGGTGAGGCTGCACATCTAGTTAGGACCCATAGGATGAAGGAAGGAGGAAGCGTGTTGCATATAGGAAGCAGCAGTAACACCATCTCTATCATCATGATGCTTTCGAGGTTGGCAATAGGAGTGGTAGTGCCTCAATTCTGGACTGTGCTCAGGTGCTGGGTCCCCCAAGGAGGGGAGCTCTGAGGGTCCCAGGACAATCAGTCTTAAGACACTCATGTCACCAACAGATATGCACCCTGCACCCATTCTCCTTATACCTCCCTTTCAGTTTGTCTTCACTTCCTTGACACCTCATGCACATCTATGTGAACACAGATTCTCAAGACTTGCATTCATGGAAGCCCAAAATGGAAAGATTGCTAGGAACACATCTCGTTCTAGGAAAAAAAAAAAACTAGCATTTGTTTTCAGACACATAAATTATTTAAATTCCCACCTCCATCTCACTAAGGGATGCATCTTCAAGAAAACCATGTTTTCTGTCCAATAATGGCATCTGCTTTTGTTTGCTTGAATAATCACAGATGTTTCGGTTAGTTGTGGACAGTCAATAGCTATGATGATAACTCAATCCAAAAATAAAAATCACAGCTAGGTCTTTACATCATAGACAATGAAGGGCATCAGATGGATGTGTGTTTAGGTGCCGTTTTCATGAAATATCAAGGCTCTGTCTTTTGCTGCCCCATGTATAGTTATTTTAATGAGAAAATCCTTAGATGTTTCTCCAGCCACTGAGATTGCTTCATAATCTAAATGTTATTGGGTCAAGTTCTGAGCCTTTCATGAAGGCTGCAAAGGAAAATAAGACTTCTGAAGATTTCCATTAGGCTCGATCTTTGAACCAGTTTCTCAGAAGTAAGAAAGAGATTTCAGAGTATGGCTCTGGTTAAACACCAGTTCAGGCAAAAAGTGTTAGTTCCTGCATTTCAGACTTTGATTTCCATTTAAGGTTTTCACTCTTTAGAAGAAGGGAAAAAAAGAAGGATAATGTGTTAGGTTGGAGGCTGGCTAAATTAAAGTTGGCCTGGAGGTTTCTGAGAAATCAACAGCCATGTCTTCGCAAATTTCAGAAGCAAACTATTTTAGCCACAAAACAACCAGTTTCTTTCAGTCAATACACAGCAAATGAGGATGTCTGGAGTCCCTTTGGAACAATGGTCCAACTATGCTTTTTCCCATCCTGTTCCCTCTCCGCGGTCAATGGCGCTCTGTGACAGAAGTGGCAGGCTGCCCTCCGGCTGAGAAGTCTTGGGCATTTCATCTTTTCAAGAAAGCCAGAATTCTCCCCTGCCAGTAACCTGGTGTGCCCCCAGCCCTCTTAGCATAGACACTATTTCGTTTTTTTCCCTTATTATTAAGAATAGAGAAGCAGAACGAAACACTTCCCAGGTTGCCAGTGCAAGTGAAGACCATGTTCCCTTTCATCAGTCCATGTAATTGATGGGAAAGTCTCTTTGCTAACTTTCAACATGATATATGGCAGTAAGTTCTTCCCTGCTCAATTTCAAATGGTAGCACTTGGAGAACGATATTCAGGCTGGTGCTTGGGAAACATCCTACAGTGTACAGGGGGGGCTGTTGCTAACTGGGGTTGAGCACGGGAAAGATGAACTGTAGGGCCTCCCTAGTGGCACAGCTGGTTGAGCACCGCACTGTGAAGCATCTGTGGCACACCAGCGCGAATTCAATCCCTGGTCAGGGAGGGGACCCCCATGGCACAGCAGACCTCTCCTGTCTCGCCCGCTGCTCCCCTCAGCAGTGTATTTCAGTGGATCTGCCTGTTCTGCTCCCAACTCTGTCTCTGGTGAACCCTCTCACCTCCTATGACTCTAGCCTGTACCCCAGCTCTTGTATGCATAAATAAATCTTTAAAAAAAAAAAAACTGTGAACAGGTAGGGCATTTCTACTGCTGATTTGCATTATTTTGGTATTTTGCATATAAACATAAGAAAAGGTTCCCTGGGCTTGTCCTGAGTCCCATCTGTTCCCTCCAGCATGTTTAGGTTCCTTTGGGAGTCAAGCCAGACTATAGTCAGAAAACACCTAAGGCAGTGACACCTGCCTGCACCTGTTGTGGCGCTCCATCCCCTAAACTAACACCCTCTTCAAGTTCTCCTTCCTCACCTATTACAGAGTTGCCCTTGGCCTTTTCTCTGAAATATTTCATTCATGGAGATTCCCTGCTTCATCCTTACTACCCCTTTCTCAATGCAAATCCGGTCCTATGTACCTGGTGCAGGTAAAGAAAGATGCAGAGTCTCTCAGACTTTGTTCATTTGCTCAGTTCTAGCATCCTCTTCCCTGCCACTAAACACCACCTCCATCACCAACTTGAAGATGTCACTCTTCCTTTTTAGAGCTGCATGTGCTCTGTTGCCTATGAAGTAAATCCACCTCAGAAATAAAGGCTGTGCCCCGTGTTGTCTCACTGCAAGTCTTTGACCATGGCCCTTGCCACTTCCCTCCATTCTGCCCATCCACCTGGCCCAGCCCATGCCCTGTGCACCACCCTGGGAGCCTGTGCCCCTCATGTGCTCCTAGCTGAAGCACTCTTCCTCTTTTTTACTTCTGGAAATTTCAAATCATCATCCCCATTTCCATTGTAATCCCTTTTGTAATTGCTGTGCCCCCTGTCCATTTTATAATGTTATTATGCGACCACACCTCATTATGTCAACAGTGATTCCCTGTGGCAAACACTGTTAACATTAAGTGACGGAGGTGAGTAAGGCATGGCTTAAGAAACTGGGGAAAGGGAAAGACCTACCACGTCAGTTCTTTGACACATGCCATGGAAATGTAAATCCTGGTGGTGTGGGAGTGGAGCAGGAGTCTTTCATTAGATGTGAGGGCTTTACAGAGCCAACCACGTGGAGAAGAGGCACTTCTTAAGCTGACTTTCCTTGGGTTTCATGGTAAAGGAAAAGTAGGATGCTTCGAGAGAGCCAAGGTTACCCAGTAAGGGAAATGTGGATGTCTGCAGGGAGGAGCGAGCCAACACCAGCTTGAGTGAGGTTGTGGAGCTGGGAGGTAGAAGACTTAGATTTCCTTGGTATATCTACAATCAAGGCCCAAGGGCAGGGGAAGGGCTTAGACTTAGGAAGTTGCCTCTGCTTTCAGATAAGATACAGGATAGTGCTGTCCAAAATCTCCAGGCAAAGGACCCCATCTTGGCCAGTGTTTGCCCCTTACATGTGATTTGTGTGCAGTGTGTATGTGCATATGTACATATATGTGGGGGGAGATGGGACTATAGTCTGTATTTCTTTAATCTTATTCAAACCAGGCAATCTGCCCCCTCACACGATTCCCATCTTTATTTTTCAACAGTACTGCTTTCCATTTTTATGAACTTGTCACAGTTCCAACGCCATATTTTTATTACATATCATTATTACAATAAGGCCATAATTCAGGACCACTCTTGCAGTGATCGCAGGACTTTCTTAATTGGCATATGCACAGATGTGGTGAAGAAGGTTGTAATGTTAGTGGGGAGTCAGAGCTATTTTTTGCTGCCTGATAGCTGTTTGAACCTTTGCACCTGTGCCCCATCTCCGGCAAGCAGGGAGATGAACCCAGAGCAGGAGGCCAGATCCACAGTGGCCAACACAGAGGGTGGCCCACAGTATAGGATTGCTCTGACGTGATACTCTTTACCTCACACAATTTCTCCAAGTGACAGAAATGAAAAGGCAAATGCCTTTTCAATGTAACAACACGCATGTAGAGAAAATCACTGTTTTGTAAAGTATTATCCACTTTATGTCAATTTTCTGTTCGTTCAAACAATCAGAAACAATTTGGCAGCCCAAGCTCGGCAGCAGGTCCATGACTATCTCAGTTTTACGTTTCAAGTATTAGATGATGCTAAGACTGATTACTGGAATTGTTGTTGAGCTCTGGTTTACTGGGGGGAGGGATAATGTGTATGGACCTTCCACCTAAAAAATAATTGATTACTTGAGATTTTGAACACATTTTTCTGTATGTCAAGCTCAAAAAATAAGATTACATAAAGCTATGTGAATTTTTTTTTAATTCTTAATAATTGGTGTAACTTTTCAGAAATTTTGCAGATTAAATGTGCCTTTTTTTAGTTTCTCTTGAAAATACTTTTCTTTCCCAATTCTTGGGCTGGTGAACTGTTTTGTCTTCTGTATTTCCTCTCCCACTGTATTTTGTCTTCTGTATTTACAAAAAAAAAAAAACATAAGTAGTTTTGCTGATTTCTCTGAGGGTACCAATATATAGATAAGCAAGGTAACTAGTGGAAAAAAAATTCAAGCAATTTTAAATCTATGAGTGAAAGTGAAATGTATTACTGTTCCCAAAGAACTTTTTACATGGGAAACCTGTCAACTGACTTTATACAAATTACATAAAAGAGTTCCACAAAATATTGCCTTTGAAGATCAGTTTCATTTGATATTTGTTTCTCCTGCAAGTGGATTCTGCCAGCTGAGTGAGATTGAGCAATGTCTGACTAAGGCACTCAGAGGTAGGGGCCATTTGGATCAGCACAAGCCACTGGCTTCACTGCTATTCCCAGATGAGCATTCTGAAATGCCAATCTAGGGTCAGTGTGTGTGCTTGTGCACCTTCTGCCAGTGAAGCTGCAGGTTTGACACTTTGGGGAATTAGGAAACCCTTTCAGAGAAGAATATGGTCTACTAAACTATTCTCACCATCCCTTAATGACAGTCCAAACTGAATACAATGGTGAACTTTTTCTGTGATTTACCATGCCAAAAAAAAAAAAAGAGAGAGAGAGAAAAATTGTCAAATGACTTAATAGGAATTTCATGTAGAAGGTTCATTGAGTATGTATTTTAGTTTACAAATAGTTATTTTATATATTAAAAATAACATACAAAATCTTAGTGTAGGTATGTAACGTTCTTTTTTTGTTGAAATGACCTTGCAGTGTAACATAAGTTTCAGGTGTTCATTGTTGAAAATCAACATAAATGTAGTATAAACTAGATTAAGGTCACTGCTGAAAGTATGTTCTCTATTTAGCAAACATTTATTGGACATCAACCATGGATTCGGTGTCATTCCAGGTATTAGAAACGGTTTTTATTTTGTCAGAGTTCACATACTAGTGAGAGGAAGGAGGCATTGAACAAAGAACTACAATCACAGGTAGATAGAATGTTTAAAGCAAGATAAGGCACTCTAGAGAGAAATAGGGGATCTTCTGCCCTGCCTTTCTGTGGGATCTCGATGGAGACTTGAGTAAGAGGGGGTGTCACCCAGCAGATGTCTGGAAGATTCTTCGAGCTGGAATGAATTGCAAGTGCAAAGTTTCTGAGGCACTAACCCTGTTGGTGTGTGTGACCTGAAGTGTAGCTTCAGTCTACCACCATCAGTGATCATGAAACTCAGGTCCTAAAGTCCCACCAGGAGTCATAGAGGGTTCCCCAAAGCCCTCTGAGAACATGCACCCCAAGAGGTGTCCAAGGACTTAACTGTACTCTCAACCCCAGCCCTTTGTCCAGCTTTGGCAGTGCTCCAACAGAAAGGATATCCAGCCCTGGGTATGTCCACTTGGTGCTGTGTCTCAGGCCAGAGACCTAAGAGCTGCTCAGGGAGGAGAAGTGGGTGGAGGGCATGATGAGCAACCTGGGGAATTTCTTCCATCCACATGACAAGTGAGAAGTAGACACACCTATAAGAGTTGACTGTAGCTGGGAAAGCACTCGATTCTGAACAGTATGGAAAAATGTGTCAGATCCAAGTAAATAGAAGCTCTGGAACAAATGGGTGTGAATTTAGAGAAAAAGAAGGTCACACCAGAGATGAGTGGTGCTTAGATTTCACCTGGTCCTGTGGGATGTGATAAGGACAAGGAGCACAGGAAAGCATAGGCAAGATGGGACCTACAATTCTCCACAGAGGAGCGGAGTTGAATGGATTTTAAGGGTGTTTTGAAATGGAGTTAAAGGTTTTCTGGAGAACTAAAATGCCAAGCAGAAATTCACTTAAAATACTGAGTATGTGGGGGGCCTCCCTTGTGGCACAAGGGGTTGAGCGCCTTACTGTGGGGCTTCCACACCCACTGCAATGCTAGTTCAATCCCTGGGCAGGGAGGGGACCCACATGACACAGCAGACCTTGTCTGCCTTGCCTGCTGCTCCCCTCAGCAGTGTGTTTCAGTAGATCTGCCTGTTCTGCTCCCTGCTCTGTCTCTGGTGAATCCTCTCATGCCCCACACCTCTGGCCTGTACCCCAACTCTTGTGTGCATAAATAAGTAAAATCTTTAAAAAAAATTCTGAGTATGTGAAACAGGTACATTGGCTCAGCTGGGGTGGGAGGGCATGAGTGTGAATGTATATGAGTGTGTGTGAGTGTGTGGTGTTTGTACATGAATATGAGTGTTGTGTGTGTTGTATATGTATGTATTGTGAGTGTATATGCATGTGTGTTGAATCTGCAAGTTATGTGTAGTGTGTGTATGAGAGTGTGTTGTATGTGTCTGTGTGGTATGTGGGGATATGTTGTGTGGGGATATGAGTATGTGTGTGTTGCTTCCATGTGTATGTGTGAATATGCATGTGAGTGTGTCTCTCGGGGTAGCAGGGACATCAAAGGGATCTGATGTTGGTTGACAAGTCTGAGGGGAAAGTCAGAGAAAAACGGGGTCAGTCTGGACCTTGTGGGCGATCTCTACAGCAAGGCACCCCGTCTTTGTTTTTGAAAGGAAAGGCCAACTCCGCAGGTGCTATGAGCAAGGACTGACAGATCAGAGCTGAACTGCAGGAAGATCACAGTGATCATAATGTGTGGGACAGAGGGAAGGGCTGGCTCCACGAGCTGTCACAAAGGATGACTTGGGATTTTAAACCTTAGAAAACAATGTTATAAATAGAAGCAATGAAGACAGGGAGAGAAATTAAATTTGAGGGGAAGGTAAGGATTCAGGTTAGATGTGTCAAATATGATACAACAGTTCACTCAATCAGCACACATGTTCTGAGCTCCTCTAGTGCCAGACCGGCTCATGCTGGATGCACTGGACAGGCACTAGGGCCTTGAAGTGGAAGCCCTCCTAGGTTTGGTTCAGAGGCAGCCTGTCTGTCCACCGCCTAGCACTGAGCTAGTACCTGGGCTTCATGCATTTGTTAATGAATGAAGAAAGATACAAGACAGACTATAGAACATCCAGGCAGAAAGATCTGAGCAATTGAAAATGTCACTTGGGTTTCCATAGTATTATTTGCTTCTGATTACTTTTGCTTTGAATGAAGCTCAATTTATTTTTCAAGATAAAAATAAAGCCAAACACACTTTGAAATGAACATGCATGTAGTTCACTAACTTCAAGTTTGCGCTTAATGGAGCCTGTGTGATGGGGAAAGAACCTCCATTCCCTAAATCAGGGCAGGCATATCTGGCCCACAACTTGGTTTGTAATTAAAGTTTTATTGTAACAGTCACACTCATTTCTTTATATATTGTCTACATAGCTGCTTCTATACCAGGAAAGAGGAGCTTAGAAATTGTGAGATATTGCCCTGCAAAGCCTAAGATACTTATTTTCTGGCACTTTACAAAGAAATGTCTGCTGATCCCAGTTTCTTTTTTTTTTTTTAAAGATTTATTTTATTTATTTATGCATACAAGGACTGGCATACAGGCCAGAGGTACAGTGGTGAGAGTATTCACTAGAGACAGAGTGGGAAGCAGAACAGGTGGATCTACTAAAATACACTGCTGAGGGGAGCTGCGGGCAAGGTAGGAGAGATCTGCTGCGCCATGTGGGTCAGCTCCCTGACTGGGGATAGAACTCATGCTGCAGTGGCTGGCAATAGCTTCATAGTGCTGAGACTTAACCCCTTCACCACCAGGGAGACCCTGACCCCAGCTTCTGAACCAGTATGTGATGAGTTAAGAGCCAGTTTGCAAATGCAGTAGATTAACAGCTTGCTTAAAAAATGTAATCAGTTTCTAAGCCTAGGGTAATGTTTCTTAGACATACAATTTTAAACACTATCATACACTATCTTCACATACAGTAATTAAAGCCTGGCTTTAATTACTCAGGCAGCTCTCTGAGTCCAATGTCAGGATGTACTTAAAAGTAATGCATTTCATCTATTCTGAAAAATCATCTATAATTCACAATTTTTACATAGTTAGACCAAAAAACTGAATTTTTCTTAGGGAACCATGGTTTTTCCCCTAGAAAATGCTTAGTGAGAGCCAGTTCAAATGAGCATAAAATGATCCCACCAGACAGTGAGTTCATTTAAAGTATGTTATCATCCCAGAGAACATATTTAAAAATATAGGCAGCACTCAATGAGTGGGTCTCCCAGCAGCCCCTGGGGCCCTGTATTTTTTTTAACACATCACAAAATCAGGTCTCATGGTGTAGGTCTTATGTTGAGAATAAGAACAATTTCCTTCCACCAGCTTGCACTCCCCACACCCCACGCCTCTCTGTGCACACACATATGCACACAGGCACATGCGTACACACACACACACACACACACACACACACCCCTTTGTGGCCTGTCTGCTATCTCAGGACTTAGGCTTCTGGTCTCTCACTGATGAGTGTGGGCTTGGAATGAACTACTATAACCATGAAGACTAACTTGGCCTTGGGGACTGAAATATGACTCTAGAGGCAAAGGGGGAGGGAGGAGGAAAGCACTAAGACCACATTTGAAGCAGAGTAGCCTCATGGAAAGAAGCATGTGGCCTCTCCAGGGGACCCTGCTGTAGGGGAGTGGCCACTTCCATGCCTAAACAACTCGCCCCCCAGCCTTGGTGGTCCCCTCCATCTCTGGGCTGCAGAGGTGAGCCCACACTCAGACCTCGGCAAGTCCCCTGATGCAAACAGAAGAGCATGTAGTCCCAGGCAGGTGGCATTCCTGGATTGGGGCCAGATGCAGGAGTTTGCACTGAGGACAGAAGACTGGATATCCTGGCTGTAAGATCATACCTGCTTTTTGGTGCCTTTTCACTTGGGCACAGCCAAGTCAAGCCTTTGAGACCCTTGGAAATTTTGACTCAGCAACATGGTAAACGACCCCAGCATCAGCAGTCCCATCAGATGTGCAGGTGTCAAAGCACATGTGTCTTAAAGATAGCTCTGCCTTGCATAACAGGAGCAAGGTGAACCTGTGCTTTCTGAAAAGATAACAGAGCAAGAAAGCAAAATTCTTTGTTTCCAAGGCAACCGAATGACAAATAGCTTGATTCTTAATCCAGAGGCTGATATGATGATTCTGGTACATTTTCAATTAGAGAATGGCCATGGGACGGCAGGCCTCCCTGGGCCCTCTCATAGCTGGCCCCAGGAGCTATCGTCCCAAAAGACACACTCATAAGCCACACCATCCTGCTCCTGATCTGCTGCAAAAAAAGATTAAAAAGCAGAAAAAAATATAGAGATAATGCCTCTCTAGAATGCATCATCATATGAACTGCATGAGGTTGGTTCCAGTGCCTCACTTAACCACTTGATAGATTCTTGAGCAAACATGTTATGGAGGATGCAGGAGAAAGAGTGGGTGGTTGACACTGGTGAACTAGAAAAGCTCCAGCTGAGACATTTCCCTCAGGACTTAAAGGGTGAGTGGAACATGGAGGCCAGGGGCTAAGAGAAGCACCCCGCAGATGTTGATGGAAGGGTCTGAGGAAGGCTGCTGAGCTCACTGTGAGTGGAACTTTAACAGATGGGCTGAGAAGTTACTCAGGTTTTTAGAGGTGATTATTCTAAAAAGCTTGGGTGTTTGTATGCAGCAGAGCGAATGCCTGTCAGACCCAAGTTTAGAACCCGAGGATGGATAAAAGAGGGCAAAGATGAGACAAGGCCATTCTTTTCTTTACATAACTAACTTTAATGGAGCACACTGCATCCTCAAACCTACCCTTCAGCTGTATCTCCAATCCATTCATGTGTCTGCAGCAGCACCTCCGTGACATTCAGCCAGCATCCCCTCCTGACCTCCTCTGCAGTAGGCACTAAGGGACTTCTCAGCCCTTCTGGTCACGCTCCCCTCTAACCCATTCTCACAGCAGACAGAATATATGCTTCCCAGTTTTGACAGTTGGCTTGCTATCCATTGCCCGGACTCTTCATTGTCTTCCCATTATATTTAAAGTTCAAAGCCTTCAAATGTTCATCCAAGCCTGTGCCCAATCCAGCTGCATTGCCCCTTTATGCTGCATCCTAGCCTGTCTCCAGACACCATGGCCCAGCCTTGGAGACCCTCTTTCAGTGTCTTGAACGAGTCCGTTTATGTCCATCCAAAACCTTTCGACATTCCTGACTGCCTCTCCTGGGTTCCCAGAGCAGATTGTGTCAAGACTGAATCACTAGCAATTAACTTTTTTAAAAGATATTATTTATTTATGCATACAAGAGCTGGGGTACAAGCCAGAGTTGCAGGAGGTGAGAGGATTCACCAGAGACAGAGTGGGGAGCAGAACAGGCAGATCAACTGAGATACACTGCTGAGTGGAGCAGCGGGCAAGGCAGGAGAGTTCCGCTGCATCATTATGGGTCACTTCCTTGGCCTGAGATCGAACTTGTGCCGCAGTGGCTGCAGATAGCTTCACAGTGCTGTGATCTAACCCCTTGTGCCACCAGGGAGGCCCACTAGCTATTAACCTTACCCTGAGGTCAAGAGGACTAGCCCACCCAGATCTCAACTGAGATTTCTCTTGCCCATCTGAAACAGTTCAGGTCCACTGTGTTTTTGAGAGTTTGCTAGAGGCCAGCAATTGTAGAAAGACAGTGTCTGGGGCAGCATTGGACCTGAAGATGTTCACCCTCCTCTGCAAGAGGAGGCTCAAGAAACAGTTTCCTTGTAAGAGGAACCTGCTGAAAGTGTGACTGAAACAGCAAGTTCATGAGGCTTCCGCACTGGGACGGGTAGAATGGCTGGCTGGGGCCTGGGGGCTCCCAGCAGAAAAGGAGCATCAGCAGTTGGGCTCCCCGATCTCTCTCTCCATTTGTGAGTTCTGCCAGGTGATGCAGGTGCCATCTCGTGACCCAGGTGATACGGACTGGGCATTTTCACACCTCCCCCAGTTGCCCTCTTACATAGAGGCAACTCCGTAGAGCTAAGAACAGCAGCCACGTTTCTAACCACCGGTTTTGCAGCTGGGTTTCTTTCGCCATTAAACTGCCAGAGAAGGGGGAAGTGCCTCAGAGCAGCTGGGATGCCCATTTTGCTTTGCTGCCTTCTGCCAAGTTTTCCTAAGTTTGCTGTGCTCCATTCTCCATCCTGTATTCAGTGTTGATGGGATGTGTTGCAGGCGCCAGCATCTCCCTCACTGGGGGTGGGGGAGGTGGGGGGTGGGGGGGTGGTCCATGCCTTCCTCTCTCCATAGCCCCAAGAAATCAGAAGCACAAGGAGGAGATCATGGGGTGTAAGTGCTCAATGGCCTTTGCGAGAATGAGCACATCGGCCTCCAGGGTTTCAGTCCAGATGATGGAGAGAGGGAGGGGGAGGTCATATAGGAGCAGGCCAGAGCAGGCCCTCTCCACGTACCTTGATGGGTCCTACAACACTGGTCTTCCCTCTGACTAGGGCTGACTGCTTAGCCCCCTTGGTGAAATGGGCCAGTCCCTGGGGGAGGGGGAATATTACCCAAAACCAGACAGAGCAGAGACCAATAAATTACAAAAGAAAAGCCAGAAGCACAAGCCCAGAAAAGCAGTAAGTTGAGTGCAGGCTTCCAGTTCAGCTGTGACCTAAGTCCCGTGCCGTCCCAGCCAGAAGGGCAGCACTGGTGATGGAGAGATGGCCAGAAGCCAGGATCACAGAGTTAGAAGAACTAGCTCCATGAGACACAGAACTCATACAATACAACGGTTTGGCCATTTCAAAATCAAAGTGTGAGGCATTTAGGAGAAAAGGATTTTGACCTTTTGGATTTACATGTTCATTTTCAAGCTCTAGCATCACACTCCCAAGCAGACAGCATTTCCTTCCTAAGGATGCCATTCTCATTTCAGAGCTGTCATGTTTTTGGTAAAGCGTGAAGTTCTGATGCCAGGATACACTCACAGCACTAGAGTTCCACTGATAAAATGTGCTGAATTTGAAGTGCGATGTCCCTTGGGGACAGTGGAGCCCATCAGTCTGCACCCCTCTCCCACCTCATGTCTTATCAGCCAGCTTGTCTGCTGTGTGAGGCACTAATTGACATTTTAACATTAGGGTGATGGTGTTTTCATTTTGCCTTGATCACCACTGTGAATTTGGAGGTGAAAATAATTACAAATGGGATCCCTTGGAAATATGTTGGAGGGTGGAAGGGAACCAAATCCTGCATCCTGGTATTAAATCCAAACTCACACCTGCTTCGCCTATTGTTTCCCCTTGCTCCCCACCCATTGCTCACATCTTTTGGGACACAGATTCTCAACCATTTGGCCTCCCCTTCCGCACTTAAAATGTACACAAGAACTCTTAAGAGCTTTTACTGACATGAGTTACAGCCACTAATATCTACTGCAGCAAAATTTGAAGTTGAGTTACAGCTGCTAATATTTACTATATCAGATATTAAAATTGAAATTTTTATTACATTTTATATATCCATCAGTAATTCATTTTAAAGCCAATAATACTTATTAATTATTGATATGAATATGTTATTTTAAAAGTACATTTTTATATTTTATTTTTAAAAATCTTGCAAATCTCAGAGTCTGCCTTAATCTAGACATAGCTGCTTCTTTGCTCTTTAGTCTGTTGCAGTATTTTCATTGAAGTATAGGGTGGAAATATGGCCTCACATAAATAAATAGTTTGGAGAAGTTTTTTCATAGCTTAGTTAGTGGGGGATAGTCTTTAATACTATGCCAAAACTCTACAAACTGTAGTTTCATAAAGGTAAGTGGCTTAAAAATACAGCAGTGAACTTTTTGTGCTGTTTTTCCTAAAATCCATTGCTCTGTCTGAAATGAGTCTTGACTTGGATGGGACTCCTACCCACAGCAATGTTCACATGTTCACACATGTGCTGAGTTATGCAGCTACTCAAAATGTTCCTCTATTTCATTTTACTATATACTTTTTCAATCACAGTTGCTAGTATTATCAGAAAGTCTCAAAGTACTGGGAACTTCTTAAATTCTTAGGGGCAGATACACATTTTCCCACATTTCTGTTGTTTTCATGAAATTTCAAGCTTTACCATTGGCAACAAAACCCTTTCAGTTATTTTTCTTGAAGTGGGGTGTTCATTTGTCCATAAGAAATATCTGCAAAGGACCTCCCTGGTAGTGCAGCCGGTTGAGTGCAGCACTGTGAAGTATCCATTGCATAGCAGCACGAGTTCGATCCCTAGCCAGGGAGGGGACCCACGTGGCACAGCAGACTTCTCCTGTTTCGCCCGCTGCTCCCCTTAGCAGTGTGTTTCAGTGGATCTGCCTGTTCTGCTCCCCACTCTGTCCCTGGAGAATCTTCTCACCCCGCCCCCATGCCTCTGGCCTGTACCCCAGCTCTTTATGCACAAATAAATAAATCCTTAAAAAAAAAAATCTGCAAATACCAAGGCCAAGTAACCATAGTGTGTTTGTCAGTCTTTCAAGTGAAGTGAATGTCTCCTGAAGAGCGCAACTGGTTCAATTCACAATGTAACATGCAATTAAGTGCTTTTCCTGAAAAAAACCAGCAGAGAGCAGTTTTTATGCTTATTTTCCATTTTATCATCCAGACTAGTTAAAAAATGTGCATTTAAGGGCTGTAATTTAATAAAGTTAATCTTTTTTTATTCACTGCAATGTTGACGATGTTCTTAATTGGTCCTATTTTTTTCCCAAATTCTTGTTTTGTTTTAAAAGAAAGTAATATGTAATGAATTTTTGAGTCTAGAGACCTAGCTTTTAGACTAGATCTAATTATAATTTTATTTATTTATTTATTTACAATATTTGCTTTCTTTTCTCAGATGTAGTCCCCATAGAATTTCTACCACCAATTCACCCGTGCACCATCAGTCACCATAGTTTCTTGTGCTTTCCCGCCCTCGCTTTGATCTCTTTCCCTCCACCTCCCCTGCAGAATGTCTCTGTTTGTAGTTGTCTGTTTATTTTTGTTTTGTTGTGTTGTGGCTTTTTTCCCCCTTTGGTTGTTGTTGTTATTATTTTTCCCTGATCCCCTATCTTCCTCCTATAAGTGAAACCGTCAGTGTTTCTCTTTTTCCTTCTGACTTATTTCACTGAGCATAATCCTTTCAAGCTCCTGGCTTTTGGGGGGTTGTTCCCATGTGTGTGTGACAGTGATGAATCCGGTAGGAACAAAGTCATTTCCATGTCCTGTGTCCATCCCTGTGAAGGCCTGGGCAGCCTCACCTCCATAGCTTCTGCAGCTTCAGGCAGGTGTCAGCAAAGCTGAAAGAGCAGAGCACATCTGAGCATTGTAGCAAAATGAGCTTTGCCGTGCAGCTGCCTGAAGAGGAAGAAGGCAGAGGCCCATGGCCAGACTGAGAATTGCTACCAAGGGGTGGGGTCTGTGTTAGCGCGATGACCGTTCTGGGTACGAGGAGAATGTGATAGAACAAATCTCACGAATCTGTTCTAGAAAATACTATTCTTTTAAAAGCACTGGTCTCTCTGAATTTGTGATGAAGGCTAAGAGCAGGTGGCTGTGTTCCGTGTTCACGCTGGGCCAGGACACACTGTTGATTGCTTCTTCCCTCAGCTCACATGACATATTAAAAATTACTGTACTGCTGGTGGGAATGCAAGATGGTCCAACCATTACGGAAAGCAGTATGGCGGTTCCTCAATCTACTAGGAATGGAACTTCCATATGATCCAGCAATCC
>JAGFMF010011402.1:503267-565527 GCA_019455555.1 Galemys pyrenaicus
AGGTGATGGTGCACTGGTGAGATGGTGATGGGGAATACATGGGGATTACAATTAATGGCAAGTATATGTAAATTTTAAAATATTTTAATTAAAAAAAATCTCAAAAAAAAATTACTGTAAACTTTGAAATGTTTTTGGAATTAAATTTTTACTCTTTGTGTCCAGTGTGATGCTGCTGTTTTAATTTCTTTAGCAGTTGTAACAGATTGCATCCTAACAGAAGCCTGGGCTTGAACTGCAGCCAAGTGTGTTAGAAAGGGGTGTGGCATTTTCTTTAAAATAGTGCATCTGATACAGTAGATAAATGGGTCTTTTTTGGGACCTTTCTGGGAACATGGTCTTGTCTGAAATGCAATGAATGTTTTCATCGGCATGGAACGCCATAGGAGTCTCTGAAATGGGAGGGTTCCAGGCACTTGGCCTCATCCTGGCTGAGAAAGGTCAATTGAGCAGTCATTACAGACCTTTGGTTTGCTTTGCTGTTTAATATGACCTAAGTGACCTTGGACTAGATATTTAATTTTTATAACTCCCGTTTCACAGGTTTAAAATGGGGTTATACCCTGGGGAATACAAATGATGTCAAATATAATTAATTAAATTTAAAAACATAATAATAAAAAATAAAATGGGGTTATAATCATATGGACCCCTTACTCTAGAAAATTTCAGTGAGCATGAGATGACCACAAGTCTGGATGAACTTTGCCCATTGGCTGGTCCTTAGTGCATTTGTTTGCCGAGACTGACAAAGCAACGTGGCACAGAGAGGATTGCTTAAGCAGAGGAACTTGTCCCACAGTTCTGGAGGCTGGAGGTCTGAGGTCAAGGTGTTGGCAAGGTCACAGACCCTTGGAGGTGCTAAGGGGGGATCTGTTCTTGATGTGTTGCATCACTACTGGTGACTACTCTGCTTGTGGGGACAGACTCCACATTGGACTGCACATGATGTCCTCCCTGTCTGAGCCCAAACACCTCCTTGTTATAAGAACTCCACCAACCATATCAAGGCAGAGTCCTCCCTGCTCC
This sequence comes from Galemys pyrenaicus, assembly GCA_019455555.1. NCBI lineage: Eukaryota > Metazoa > Chordata > Mammalia > Eulipotyphla > Talpidae > Galemys > Galemys pyrenaicus. Next base: position 504,297 of record JAGFMF010011402.1, read on the forward strand.
CCATCACCTCGTCTTTTCTATTTATGTTTGCAAGGACTAGCTAAATCAGGACACTTTGTAAAGTACTGAAGGTTAGGACTTGAATTTATGGATTTGGGGCATGGGTTGCCACTAAGTGTACCCCGTGTAGTAAACCCCAGCAGATGTAAGTGATGTCACTGCTGTGCTGTTTATGGTGGCTACAGAAAAGCTGGGTCCAAGAGCAGAAGCGGGGACTAAGGAGAGTTCTGAGGTTTGAATTTTAACTCCTGGCTGCCCTGAGCTTGGTTGGAAATGAGACAAGCTGCGCCTGGGTGAGTGTGGGGTGTGCTCAGGGAGTGAACTGTTTTCTTAATTTTGAGAACTTCATATACATGGTTGATATGGCAACAAAAAATGTTAAGTACAGAGAAACAGTTAGGATACAGTTTGCTGACAAGTGATGGGAAAAGAAATATCCAGTGTCTGTGTTTTGTCTGCAGATGGCAGAGGTATGTCTTCATTCAGTTCACAGGTACCCATCAGCTGCCTGCTTGGTGTCAAGTGTTCAGGTAACATTTGTTCCAAGTTATCAGTATTTGGGGGATTTAAGTAACTGACATGTCATAAACTAGATCAGACACAATGACAGACTAGTTTGACAGTAGCCACATGAAGTGCAAGGGGTTCACCTGGAGGACAGGCAGGTGCCAGGAGGAGGAGGACCCCATGTGTTTTAAATTGGACTTTCTTCCTGAAGGCAATGGGACACCATCGAGCACTCTAAGGGTGAAACTGGCACAGGGTCACTGTATTTTAGGAAGACTAATCTGGAAGGAATTGTGTAAGGGGTTGGAGGTGGCACACACTGCCACAGCCAACTGGAGATGATTAGATGCACCCACAGGAAAGGGTTGTAAAACTGGGGACCCATGCAAACAGCAGACCTGGAGAGATGTCATGACACATATGTGGAGACTTGAAAGTAAACAGCAAGAGAGCATCAAAACTGACTCTGAAATGTATTGCCTGGGCTCTAAGGAAAATGTAAAGTGCATGGAAAAAAAATAAAGAGAAATTCAGAGCAAGAGTGGATTTGTAGAATGAAGTGGTTCTCACGATGAGGAAACTTGCCTTCAGCTGATGCATGTGCCAGGTGAGGAATCTCATGGTGAGGGGCCCTGGCCTAGCAGCACTGAACATGCTCACATACCTTCACTTATCTTCCTGTCGCTGCACAACTCAGCTAATCCCTCTATCAAGGCTATGCTAGGGGAAGCATTACTTCCCTACGACTGCTGAAACTCAAGTTTAATTAAACTTACAAAACTGGTGTTCCTACCATTGTTCACTGTATGAAGTTGAAATAACAATTAAGGTGACTTTCTGTAAAAGCCAATGGGTCTGTTTAAAAGGCTGAGATTTTTATTCATCTTTTTTAATGAAAGAGGGATCCGAGCATGGGGCTCAGAGCCAAGCACCAGGTCAGCTCAGAGATAATAAGGACCCATCACAGGTAAGATAGATGCTCAGCAAAATACATCCTTTTATACGATCCTTTATAGTTTCAAAGAGCTCTTTCTGAAGGTCAGTTAGAGTCACATTTAGGACCATTTGTTTATCTGACACCATGAAGTTATTCATATCAGATCATTCATAGATGGATTAAAAATAGACTTCTCAATATGAAAGTGGTATTCAAAGCAGTAAGAATGTGCAGAAGTAGAAATGGTGAAAGACAGTGATTTTGATTGTTGAAACTGCAGCTGGGAGCAACATGTGCTGACTGAGCGAGCAGCAGGAATCCCAGGAGCATGGCGTGGCTCCTCGAGTCCTTCACGCTCCTCATCAGTCATTCTTAGCAAAATGGAAAGTCATTTTGTCCTCATATAGCTGAAAATCTACTTTAAGAGAGAGCCAGGGTGCAAATTGCAATTACCTAAAGGAACTTATGTAGTAAGAAAGTAGGTATTTCCTCACAGGAGACAAAATTACTGCACGTTAATATCATAAAACCATGTAAAGGTGCAGCTAGTAACTAGGGGCCTGCAGTACATGATCCCCAGTTATTCACACAGAAGGGCAGCCCCTCTGCTGGAAGACGTTTCCCTGGTCACAGCTGTCTTGGGAGCAGCTGTCTTGCCAGGTTGTATGTTCAGGGTGATTTTCCAGCAGTCACAGTCACCTCTTGTTGATGACAAGGATTGCTCAGGGCTTAGCATCTCAGCCGGGTGGAGCCCATGCGAGCTTGTGCTGGAACTTTTGGACATGGGAGTGCAGAGGGTGATCTCGGGGTGTTCATCTTGGGTGACAAGTGAAGACCTAAAGCAGGGAACCACCTTGGAAGAGAGGGGATCAGGGTTTGGAGAAAAGCAGTGGTAGGGACCATGGATGCAGTGTCCCAAGCTTGCCCTTCTGGAGGGCACAAAGCCCAGGAGTGCCCTCCCCCGCCACCCCGGGGCCCAGTCTGCTGCTCACTTTTTGCTTTTTCCTCTGTGCTGCTGTCACTCGTTATGAAGAGCCTAAGTGATAATGGGGGTGGGAGTGAATATACAAGACAAGAAATTAAACTAAAGTCATATCTTTGCAACTATTTTATGGCTTTTTGTCTTCTAAACTGAAAAACAAAAATTCTAAACAAACACACAATATACAACAGCTTCATATGCATACTTTCCAGAGAAATGTAGCACAACACATCATTTATTAATTTAAATTGTCAGCAAACTACTAAAATTAACAGGATATGGAGCCATGGATGTGACCTCTTGCCATGAATTTGGTGTTGACTTTGGAAACACTTTGGGCTTCCACCATCACTTCACCTCCTGTCACTGTTTTCTCAAGTAAGACAGTGAGGACACTGGTTTCCTTACGTTCCTGGGTAGGCCAGTCCAGATGAATGACATCGAAACTGCAGTAGCCGCTATCATAAGGCTTGGGAAGTGAATTTTCTAAGATGTGCTTATGGACTGAGAGAGAATGTGGCAGAATGGAAGTGCCAAATGGTATCATGTATGGCAAGAAGGATTCATGACCTTTCAGTTCTTTCATAAATACAATCCAACGTACATGTGTGTGCATGCGTGTGTGTACATGTATGCACTCTGGCTGGCAATTAAAATAGATTTCATACTATAGGTCGCAATAAGATACACTGGGGAAGAAATGATGGTTCAGGTATAGTGACCAACGTCCCAGCAAAAGTGTGGTCAACTGTGCTAGAGACCCTGGGATTCTCAGGAGTCAGGCTATTGCTTGGCACAGGACATCCTGACTGATTCTGGCCAACTCTCCTCACCTCTGAGGCCTGTGGCTCACCTCCCTCTCTTCTCAGCCCCCACCCTCCCATTCCTGTGCTCAGCTTGTCTTTCCTGCCCCCTCTGACCACTCTCCCAGCTGGGTATGGCCATGACTCTTCTCTAGCTCTGTCCTGATTTTGAGCAACTCAAAAGCAGAACCAGTATATGTGGGGGAGATCCTGGAAACTGGGGAGAATGACAGGAAAGGAAGGAAAAATCATCTACGAGTTGGTTCTGGAGGTCATGCGTGGGCACTGAAAGGGGTGATCTGCTGGTCCTTCTTAGGACATGCAGAAGGCGTCCTCCACCCCCAGAGATTTGGGGAGGTGGCTCCTTCACCATGGGCCAGGGGCAGGGTGGCTTGGGGCATTACCTTCCCTGCACCCCCTGTGCTAACCTGTAGCCTGTAGGCTGGCCTGGCTCTGGGGAGGACCGAAAACTATGTGAGCACACTAGGTATTCCATTGACCTCTGAGCTCATGGATTGTCCCCTGCAGAGGTGGCTGAAATGAGAGGCAGGCAGCTGGTACCGAAAGACTTCGAGTGTCCAGCTTTTGCACCTGGCCAACTGACAAAGGCAGGAGCAGAAGCCAAGGTACTAAGCACTCACCCAGCCTGGCCTGCCCGGTCTGCCCTGTCCCATGCAGCCACCACTGCAGATTTCAAATGTTTGCATTTGTTAGACTAACTTACCTGCTATTCCCTAGAGTGCCCACATTTTGAAGTACAGAAAACTGTTTATAAGTGTAAATTATTTGTTTTTGATACCGAAAGCCAATCTTTCTAGCTCATTAGAATTATTTAAGTTCACTGAATGTTAAGAGTCATTTACATCCCTGGCTTCTCATAACAGATCGCTTCAGGAGCCAGTAGTAAAGGCCGCCTGGGGATTCAGCATGCAGGTGGCAGGAAAGATAAATCACCACGTCCAGTCCCTCTCACAGAGGCCCAGGCCCCAATGTATAGGGACTTTTCCCGAGCATGTGTATCAGGCTGGTGAAACGAGGATTCAGACACAAGTGTTTTCATAATGTGGGGAGATCAAGGGCCTTCTTAGCTGCTTCTGCTCTTGATTAAGGTTCAACATTTTCTTCTTCTCCCAGTAGAATTTGGAAGTGGCAAAATCCTAATTATAGACTTGGATGTATAAGCAAATTTGTGTCTCCCATCATTGTCCAGAGCTCAAAGTTCTTAGGCCTTGACTGGCTCCCTAATTGCGCGCAAGTGGGTAGAAGCAGGGGGATTGTTTGTTGTCTTCGCTAACGTCTCCTGGGGTCCATGATGGGCTAATGTCTTGTTCCGGTTTCTGTTGTGGGTGTAAAAATAAGCACTTTTGCCATCCAGCTGGATAACGCATACTGGAATCTCCTGCTTTGGAGGCACCAGTTCCTATTCCATCCCGCTCTCTTCCTACCCCATGAGGGTGGCAAACTGGAAACTGGACATGACTTTTCTACCACCCAAGAGCCATCCCTGCCTCACAGGTTCACCTGCAAATCAAAGAGGAGAATTTTCAGCATAAATTCATCCGACTTTATGATGGGCCGCAGTCTAGTTCTGGCTTCTCTTTCCAGTCTCTTTCTCTGCTAGCAGCCACTTCCCCAAGGCAAAGCTCCAGCCAAAGACAGGGACTCTGCTCTCTCTCACTTAGGAACCCCTAAGCATGCTGTGCTCAAATGCCGCCTCTTCCATCCCTGGTTCTCAGACTGGGTGACACTTCTATCCCTGAAGGCAGCATCTAACTCTAAGGCAGGGTCTGTGTCCATTGAGGGCTGCCCACAAAACCTAGCACAGGGCCAGGTCAGTAGTAGGGACATACTGAACATACTCTCTTTACTGGGGTGTCCACATTTAACAGCATCTGAAGTTACAGCATTCCAGACACCCCTAAGAAACTTTTATGTCTTCTAGAAGCTACTTAGTTTTAAGTATTGTTTCATTATACAATAGTATGTGATCAACCTGAAATATGACATCCAATATCCCCAGTTGCTCTATCTGCTGTTCCCTATTTCCTTAAAAAGTCTAGTTCTTCACCTGTGACTGTTTCTGCCCTCTGGGTTGTTCCATTCCATAATGAGCATCTGTGGACTACCTCTGTAATACCTTATATCTAGGCTCTCTGTAACCATCTGCCTGGAGTTGGAGGTGCAGGGTAGTTATGTCATAATGCCTGACTACAGCCAAACCCACAGTATAGGCTCATGATAAATTTAACAAGTGTCTGATGGCTGACAGTGTAAATAATAATTAACACATATACATATATGCAGCACACAGAGACTGATTTACCTCACAAGGATTTAATTAGGATTTTATTAACATAACTGACAGTGTTATAATTAATTAGCAATTGTTTTTCCCAAGTCATATTTAAAGAAATTTCTTGGAAGTATATTATAAAATAATTTATGAGTTATTACCATAAAAGGAAGAACATGAATGTTGATGATTTTCAATATATCAATGTCATTTAATGTATGTGTTCATTTTGGTATCCAGCTCTTTTAGGACTTTAACTATACAACAGAAGTTTCCCATACTACATCATCTTAAAATTCTGCTATAGTATTTCTTGGCAAAAAAAAAAAAAAAAAAGACAAGAGAAATATCCTGACATTCTGGATCTGCCTAAAGGAGCATAATAATTTAGAAAGCAGTGAATTATTTAACTGTCATACCTGAGTGGAGTTTCACATGGTCCAGGAACCAGTACAGCATATTTTTCTTTAATTCAAAATGAAAAAGAGACATTGTAAATTATAATACACAACAGATTATAAATTATCTTCTGTAACAAAATAAAAATAAAAAATGACAGTCCAGGAAAAATGGGTAATTTGCATTAATTGCATCAACTGACTGATGTGGAATTTTCGGGCTGATGTACTTCCTCTGGATAGTTTTCAGAACTGGTCGAATGATTCAAATTATAATTGAGCAAAATCAACTCATCTTCTTGTTGCTGAAAAATGAGGCATAGTCAGTTTCCTAAAAAATGACATGCACTTTAAATCCAACTCTGAAAATTATCCATTTGTCCCCAGCGTTTACAGCATGTTAATCTGATAACTAAAACCATCCATTACCTTGTTGTATATTCGGTGTGCACTTAAACTTGTGCTCACTGAGAATTAAGCAGAGCTCTACCTGGCCCAGCTCTTGCAATGTCAGTCATCTAGGTGTGCACACATAAACTGCTTTGATTTAAACATTTACATCATCAGCATCCCTATTTGTCAGGCTTCTCCATGGAAACAGAAGCATGATGTGTACATAAAAAGAGGTTTATTTTGGGAATTGGCTCATACCATTGTGATGTTGGGACAAGTCTAAAATCTGCAGGTGGCTGAACTGGTGAGACCCAGGGAAGCGTTGGAGTCTGAGTCTAAGGTTAGCTTATCTCCTGGTAGAGTTCCTTCCTGGAAAGGTAAATCTTTTTCTATTCAGGCCTGCAGCTGACTAGATGAGGCCCACCACAGTACAGAGAACAATCCATTTTAATCAAAATGCACGGATTTAAATGGTAACTTCATTGTTTAAAATACCTTGAGAGAGACATCTTAGATAATATTCAGCCAGACATCTGGGCCTCCTGGTGTCACATTGGGTTGAGCGCTGTACTGTGAAGCATCCACAGCACAGCAGCATGAGTTCAATCCCCAGCCAGGGAGGGGACCCATGTGGCACAACAGATTTCTCCTGCCTCACCGCTGCTCCCCTCAGCAGTGTATTTCAGTCAATCTGCCTGTTCTGCTCCCCACTCTGTCTCTGGTGAATCCTCTCACCTCCACGTCTCTGGCCTGTACCCCAGCTCTTATATGCATAAATGAAATCTTTTAAAAAAAAATATTCCGCCAGACATCTGAGTATCAAGCAGTAGCCACCTTGACACATACTGTTAACCTCGACAGCATCACACTGCATACACATAGACATGGATATAGATATAGGCATATCTACTGAAACTTGCCTTTTTGACTCAACACTGTTGTTGGTCATATAGATGCATATTCCATGCATTTTTCCTGCTTTGTTGTATTCCATTGCATGTATAAACCACATGTATTTTTCTGGTTTCTGATACTTAGATGGTCATCATACTCCTTTTGGTGGACATTTAGCAAGTAGTGACTATCCTTGTGTGTGTGCTTGGACAAATGTGGGGCATCAAAATAACTGAGACAGACACATGGGCATCTTACTATTTGAGTTGCCTTTCATTTGCGATCTAAAATGATTGTGCCAACTTATACTTCCGCTCTCCATTTATGATCGTTTCCAATTTGTCCCCTACCTGCCAACTCTTATTATTGTCAGCCTTTCAAATCCTTGCCAGTGTGAGTGATCTGTTGCATCAGTTTGCATTTCCCCAGTTATCTCTGAATTTAAAAGACATTTAGAATTGTTAGTTACCTATGAATGCCCCATTGATACCTTTTTCCATTTTACTATTGGATTACAGTGGAGAGTGCTAGAACCATGCTACTTGCATGTAAATCTTTATACATTTTTGTAGGTATTTATACACTTTTTAAAAAAAAAATTTCTTTATGCATACAAGAGCTGGGGTACAGGCCAGAGGTACAGGAGGGTGAGAGGATTCACCAAAGACAGAGTGGGGAGCAAACAGGCAGATGGACTGAAATACACTGCTAAAGGGAGCAGCGGGCGAGGCAGGAGAGGCCTCCTGCACTATGTGGGTCACCTCCCTGGCTGGGGTTCAAACTCGCACTGCAGTTGGCTACAGAAGCCCCAGCCCTTTGCAGCACTCAACCCCTTGCACCACCAGGGAGGTCCCTATTTAACACTCAATGTTTTTTCCTTTAAATTTTAATATATTCAGATTTTGTTCTTTAGACATTTAAGAAATCCTCCCATGTGCTAAGTTCATACTATTATTCTCCTTTATTTAAAAAAACATTTAAGATTTAACCCTTCAGATTTGTTTTTTAAGGTATCTTGAACTAATTGTGGTATAAAGTATTAGATAGAGATTGAATTATATTAATTTTTATATGATAATCTGTTGCCATAAAAGCACATAATTTTCTAGGACATTTGCCCCCCCCCCCCAGATTTATAGTATTACGTCTGCTTTTATGACATGGATTGTTATTTATCCACATCCACCTGTGCTTACCATTCAACACTTACACATCATTCTTCGAATCCTTAATGATTTTTAAAATCACATCACGTTTCACCCAGACGTGTTCCTCAGTCTACTACCAGAAAGTCACCTTCTTCCCTATGTCACTATATCTCAAAATGCCTTCTTTATTTAGGGCCCCACTCCATCCAGTCCATTGGGAATGGTTTCCTCTTGAGATCTATTACTTAATTACATCTCCAAAGACCCAATTTCATACAGCCTTGTAGTTACAGCTATATGAGTTAAGACAAGCCATGACTTAGGGAGGCCACATTGCAACTACTTCCTGTAATTTTGAAATTTTATATGTTATTTATTTTTTTCTGTTTATTATCATTTTGTTTTAGAAAGTTACATCACTTAAAATAATTATAAAAATAAAGTTGTTCTAAGTTTCAGACAACTGAGCCCAGTCTTTAATTGTATTTTCTAGATCATACAAGTAATGGATGACTTGGGAATTAAAATGAGATATTCAATAATCTTTAAATTGTATGCTTCTCTTGATGACCTTATACCGACTAGGTAACACAATTAGTAAGCTGTCTTTTAAAAAGCAGTGTTTTGTTCAAGGCATTTCCCATGGACTAGTGCAAGATAGAAACCTGATTAATGTGAAATCATGTCCCTTTTTAATTCAGAGAGTTTCAGGTGACTTGTTTCCTTTCAACATAGAGCTGTAGGAGTTTATGAATAAGCAGGGAACAGAGGAAAGTTTAAGGCTTGTGATGTGAGGGATAGAAATGATGTTTATTAAGTACCTACTTGATAAAAAGCCTGGGATCTCATTGGAATCAGAAGGATTCTTCCATTGCCCAAGCGGCTGAGAAGCAGACTGGGTCTCATTTGTCTTATTCAAAGTGACTTGAGAAGCTGGGTTGTGGGAGAATTAAATGCAGTACGTAGACAGAAAGTGCGACTACATAGTGTGGCACTCAGGGCCCTGCCGAGGATTCATTTATTGATAGTGAGTGGGCAGATAGCCATTTCATCTCTCCACCAACCCTGGTCCATGGTGAGATTGGTCAAATGTATACAATGCCACTTCAGTAGTAAATTCTACTCTGCAGTATTTTTTTCCCATTCTGTTACAGTTAAGTCTGAGTACTGTTTTTCCCCATGAGAAAGATTTTTGAAATGTACATAGCTCTGACCAAGAAATAGTTGATGATTTTAGAACTTTCTTTTCTACCTATAGTCCTGGACGTCCCTGATCTTTGCTCTTAAAAACCAACTCCATTTTCATTAAAACCTTTGCTTGGATAAAAAACACGTTTTTCAGAAGCCTAAAAGCAAAAATGAGCCATAACATTTTATGCAGGAAGAAGAAAATCATTAATTATTAGACTGGATTGTTTGAGTTTACAATCTATTTCCAGAAACAGCATGTTTAATTTACTCTGTGTGGCAAGACCATATTAAGTAAACCTTGGATAAATTCTGTTCCATGGAAATCTTCAATATGCTCTTGTTATTGTCTTTTTTTTTAATCATTTAGCTTTTTGTGGAAGTTGTTTTATTTGTTCCTGCATGTTTGTTTTTTAATTACTCACCAAAATATGTTTTTAATTTGATATTAAACATTTTTCCTACCTTGGGCATATGTAATATTTTTATTGATGGATGGCTTTACCGTATTCTGTGTTCATGAGAAAGAGGGATTTAATAAGATAGTAGTTCCACTTAAAAAAAAAAAACAAAACAAAACAGTGTTAGTTATTTTGAAATCAATCAGTTAAAATGTAATAAAAGCCCAAAGCAGTCATACAAATTGTCATGAATATATAAACCCAATTACTTAAGAACAAGGCTTTGATTAAGATATGTCATATGAAAATTAGAAAGCAAAATCACTCATTTGAAGAGATATAGGCTCTTCTATGTTTGTTGCAGGACTATTTACAACAGCCAGGTTATGGAAACAAGTGCCCATGGACAGAGAAGTAGATTAAGATGACATGCTATATATGCAGTGGAATATGACTCAGTGATTAAGTAAAATAAAATAAACTGCCATTTGCATCAACATGGATGGAACTGGAGGGAATGATGCTAGGTGAAATAAGTCAGGAGAGAGGCAAATATCAGATGGTTTCACTTTTGTGTGGAATGTAGAGGAAAAAAAGTGTTAACTTTAACCAAACCAGTAACAAACCCTGGAAATTTGCCCAATTAAGGCTATCAGAGAGGGACAGGGAGGCAGTAGGGGGAGGGCAGGAGTGGAGGGGCCCAGTGGTCCATGGTGAGCTGTGTGTGCCCTGGTGGCACATGTGGGTGGTGACATGCATCCGAGGAGGGTGAACCTGTACCTCCAAATCACGGTGTTGCAAACCAGTGTTGCCTAAATTAAAGAAATATATATTAAAACCAAAAACCTTATAAAATATTGCCTATAAGTTAAATGAAAACATCAGAATGATATCATTAAAAGGGACCTCAGCTTCTCTAACATGAGAAGAGGCAGAGAATACTTGAAGGATGTGTTGTGGAGGGTTCTCTAAGCTCACTCTGGGGCATATGAAACCTGGTGGACTAGGGAAAGAAAGAGGAGCAGTCAAGGGAAAAACAAGGAGGAAAATAAAAGCAGAAAACAAATACCCCCCAGAAAATCTAATATTTGTTCAAATTGTGTTTTTGTGCTGCTACATTCTAAAATCTCAGTACCCCAAAGAGCAAAACATCTTTTTAGAGAAGCACTCTGTGTTTCAGGATAGAATAAAACTTTTCTTCTCAAGGAAAATATCCACAGAGGGAGATAAGCCATGTTGCTTCATGTCAGGCTCAAAACAAATTAGTATTGCATGAATGTAATAAAGCTGAGGTTGCTCAGTCATGCCATTTCTCTAAGCCCGTAAGTGGCAGTTGCTCAGGATACAGTCACAGAAGACAGGAATGCTCATTTTACTGGGCTGTTGATGGAGAAGGCAGCTTTGCGCCCTTCCGGGATGTCACGAGAATTAGTGGAAAAGCAATTTCACTGAATGAAAGCCAATTTTCCTTTGAGCTTATGGCTCTTAATAAAACAAAAGCAAAGTTATTTTTAACAAAGATATATGAGTTTCCTTGGCTAAAGATGGGGACTCTCCTTAGAGGCAAGACTTTCCCTAGAAACAGGGGGCAGCTTTGCACCTGTGCACAGGAGGTCTCCTGCACCTCCACACATGTGGTACCTGTGACATCTGTGTGCCCACCTTGGCACGGGAGTGTGGTGAAGACTGCTACCAGATCACTGTCTGAGCTAACAGGTGTCTATATCAATAACAATAATAATGTAAAACATTGCTTTCATGTACCATTCTGCAAGCTTGTGTAATAGATAGTAGTAAAGACTTTTAGGCACTCTGGTCCGAGAGGCAGATCAAGAGTGTTTGAGATCTACTTATATAACAGGAGAGGAAATACATTTCCACAAAATTATTATTAAAATCCAAAAATAATAACAGAATGTTAACGGTGATAATGTTTGGGCCTACAGGTCATTAGGTAAGAATGGAGTTATTTGGAAGGCTTACTTTTTGCCTAATTGGGGCTCATGGTTAGTGTCCCCTGTCATCAGCTCTGTTGTCAGCACATCTGGAAACCATCATTGACTCACTGGCCACACAAAAGCAGCAGTTGGCCCAGAGGCAGTGAGGACACTGAGGCTGCTCCAGTATGTCATTGTTGTTCATGACCATGGGGATAGTCCCAGGATTGTTCTCTAAAATATAAAACTAGACACTGTCCAAATATATTTTAGTAAAGTTGCCCTTTGGCCTACGTGATTAAAATGTATTTCTGTGCTGTTTTGATAAGCTAAATGCATTTCTGTTTATCTCATAGGTAGAATTAAGGAATCCATGTTCTGGGTGGGTTAGTGCAATTTTGTTTTCCAGCTAGGAATCACCCACAAATGAGTAGTCAAATCAATTCAGAGGGTTTTGACCAGTGTATAAAAGGTGTAATGGGATAGACTGGACTAGAGAGAAGAACTAGAATAGATTGGCATGGCATTAGAATGAGAATAGGACAGAATAACTACTATGCCCACAGCAAGGAAAGTTTGATTTGGTGTCTTAGAAGAGGTATCAGATTTCTGTGCATGGACCCAAGATATATTTTTACTGTGGTGCATGTATTTTAATGCAAAATAAATGTGATATACTGAGAAGTACTTACTTTTCCTAAAATAAGATAATGATTAAAAGGAATCTCTCTCCCCAATGCTGACAGAGGAACAACTTGCTAATAAATTGTGCCATGATTCATGTGTATAATATAATGTCAGTGAATGTGGATGGTGAGTGAGCAGGTGAAGAAATGGCAAAGTAAGTCAGGATCAGAATCTCCCATTGCTATTATTGTTTCTTAATTACTTCACTGGTTTTAGTGCAAACAACACCACCTAGTTTTCTCAGTTTAATGACTAGAGTTGCTATTTTAAAAAGTAAGACTGCATTGTTTCTATCAGAGAAGTGGAACTTATAATTTATAAAAATGTTTTTTAAATTTTGCATAGTGATTGTATTTAACAGTTTGGCTCCTTCTCATTGAAAGACGGTTTTCTCCTTATGTTAAATGGGATGTTCTGTATTTCAGAATGAAGTCTGTTCTCTTATACAACTTCCCATTCATTTCTCATCCAGTGAACTATTGGTAGGGATCTTCCAAATGGAGCCAAACGTGTAGATGACGTGAGGTACTGAAAGGAACTACATGATTCTTTCCCTGGATCATGTACGGCTCATGTCTCCTCTCAATTGAATATAGATGTCTTCATAATGACAGTGGGGCCCACCTGGAAATTGAGACTAGTGTCCAGAAGGAAGTAAGCACTTTTAACACTATCACTGTTTTTCCATCATCTTCATGTGTCTCTGAAAAGTGTAAAATGTTTGGAGGAAGGAATGGAGTGATACTGAGTAGTTAGTAATTTAAATAAAATTAAAATCATAAAACTTTTTCTATTGATCTAATTTTAACTTGCTAATAATTATACAAGTTGTCAAGCAATGGATAATTTATATGCAATTCTGAGTATGTGATAAGTAGGTATACATGATTACTCTCATGTATTAATCTGTACATAGGCATGTGTATCGTATATGTATATAGTAGTTTTAAACAGATTGTGACTCTTTCATGGGTAGTAAAATACTTTTATTGGTCATGGATAGTGTTTTTAAATCAATTTAATAGTAGAACAGAAAAGAAAAATATGCATCTACCATAGTAAGGATGCCTTGGTTTCCCCTTAATTTGCATATATTTATATGTATGCTTGGGTGTGTGTAAACTGAGTTACACTGTAAACATTTCATATTGTTTCTCATTGATAAAAAGTTTGCAAAAGTAGTGCTAAGTCATGGTCATAGCAATAATTGACATGTTCCTTTTATTCTCCCAGATAGTATATTTTATTGTCAAGTATGCCAAAGCATAATAATTAGTTCAACTGCTTCTAGGATATGCATGCTATAAATTAATTTACAGAATTATTCTTATGTTTGGGTCAATGAGGCATTCACTTGAACTAGCTATTATTTGGTTACCTTTTTTTTTTAAACTGCTGGTTATTATAGGTTTCTTATCTGTAATTTTAAGCTTTCTTGCAATAATAAGGCTAAGGATTGGGTTACAATAACCCAGTAATGCCAACCACACTAAGTATTGAGGGGCATAGTCCAGAAATATAATGTTAAACACAGAATTAGGGAAAAAAGAGCTTGATCCTCTTTAACACTTTCTAATGGTACTATGTGTGAAAGTTGGATCCTGTATTTGTTTATGAGTATTACATAATCTATTGTCTCCCTGTTGAATCAAAAGCAATCTGATCAGAAACCTAACTCTGCAAAAGCAAAAGAATTCTCACAGTCTAAATATTACAGTGGCTGGATTTTTTTTCACCATATTGTTTTCCTTTGAATATGTAGATAAGAATAGGCTATGGGAATATAGTAATCTACCTGACAAGCTGCATCATTGTTACGCATGGTATTTCATCAATTGTTATTAGTCGTGTATATTAACTACATGTAATTGCATTACTTTATGGGTGAGTTTCTGGACATAAAAAAATAGTAATTGCTCTTTAGAACTTTAAAAATAATGTACACGGAAAGTTCTGTCTTGCTTGCACTTTTTGATTGGGGGCAAAGTAAAAATAAAAAAAGCTTCACATTGGGAAAGTTCTTTTAGAAGAAACAACTTCTAGTGACTTCCAGTAGGGATAGAAAGTGAACTCAGAAATTGGAGGTTTAGATAGAAATTGCATTCAAGCTCACCAGAAAGGTTTTGTTTGCAACTTGGAATTCAGAAATGGTGACACAGAAAGTCTGTGCATGTCGATGTTTTACAAACATGTAAGTTTTTTGAAAAATAATTTTTCTGTGATTAGTATTCCTAAGGATAACATTCGTGCAATTCAGGGTTCCATGTTTTATAATTTCAATCACTTGTATAATTTTCATAATCTGCAGTTCATGGCTAGACTTCTAACTTTATGAACATTTTTGCCTTTTGGTTCATGTTATGCGAATGTAAATATTGCTGATGTCCTGCATATTCTGAGGGGGAGGGCTTACTCCTGTAAAAATCATTCTGCAGGGTTCCAAAGTGCAAGTCTAGAGAGGAACTCTGGCAGCAATTTCAAAAAGAGGCACCTTTTTTGTAAGTATTTATATTTATGACAAATATATATTGTGAACTTCATGTACGTGTAGTCTTTGTTGGGACCAAAAATATTGGTTTCTTATATTAAACATGCAAATCTATGTCAGATTATTTGGCCCTATTACAATAATGAAAGTTAAATATGTGCTGTGATCCAGTGGCAGAAGTATGGACTAATATAAATGTAGGTTGAAATTCTTAAGAAGTAATGTGCTCTTTTAAAATAGGACCGTATATCTATTTTGGTCTAGATTGGTAGTCAGGGTAAATGGTTTTCTGGCATATTCTTCACACCCAAGGTAGATGTCTACTTTTTAGAATTTAAGGACCCTAGATACAAAGTTGTTCTAATTTTTTTTCAGAGCTGGGGAGCAAGGAAATATGAATGAGTCAGTACCATTCCTAGGGTTGGGGATTGCTCTAAGCCCTCTCCCTCCAACCCTCCTTCACACTTCCGCCGCCTCCTAGGTGAAGGCTAGTGTCTTCACCATTTTGCAAATGAACAAACTACTTCCCAAGCCCATACACCTTAGCCATTGTCTCATAGTCTATAAGTAAAGGACCTTGGACTCAATTCCAGGTAGCCTCTAAGGCCATGCTTTTGGCCTCGATGTTATATTTTTATGAAATGTTTTGGTAAATAAGAAAAGGTACAGAATGAGCATCAGATATCACAGTTGAAATGAGAGCAGTTCAGCTTTATTAACGAATGCCCAATAGCTCTTAAGACAGCTGTGAGGAGACGTCTGGAAAAGCTTTGCCACTATACAGAATTGCAGGACTAGTGTATATGTTGCTCACTGCTATGAGAGTTCTACTTTAAAAGGAAAGACACTTACCCATAATTTTGAAGAAATGTGTACAATCTATTAACCATTCTGGAAACATGAAGTCTAAGTGGTTGAAAGTGACACTGTGAAAAAAAAATAGGTTGTGATGCTATAACATGAGCTTTTGTTACATAATATTAACTCCACTGATTCTAAATAGTGTGACAAAGCATTTATTGTGTTATTTTTCAGTTGACTCTTTCGTGATTGAGAAAGTAAATAGGTACTGTACTGAAATGACTCTAAGTTGACTCAGAATTTTGGAAAAGATTTGTTTCTAGTACACATCCCAAAAAGGGAAACATGGAATTATTTCAGGGAGAAGAGATACAAGTCCTATGTCTCATGGAGCTATCTGGATTTTCCAGAAATGATGTTATGTCAAGCATATCTAAAACTGTCCTCTTCCTAGAGGTCCCTGAATTGCACCTCTGCCATTGACCCTTCACACTTGAAAGCCTAACATTGTTATGGGTTTCACCATCATTGGTTTGATCCATCTGCTGCGTTTATAGTTTGCTCCATTAAAGGTTTTCTGTACATGAGCAGCTATTTCCATTCGCCTCCAGGCTCATCCTCTTGTATAATAATGTCACTTCTCTTTCAGTGTTGCAGGCTCAGAAGAAACAAACTGCCTCATTCTTTCTCTGAGTAACAAATGGAAATAGTGAAAGACTTGGTTAAAAAATTAACACCAAAAAGCAAAGGCAAATATTTTTCAAAGTCATTTTAGGTTAAATGCTTGTATAAAATATAATGATCCACTGGAACTGAAGGTTTTCCTTTAAATCAGAGGTGTTGGGTTATTATTAGGAGAAATGTACAGTACTTGCAAAATACAGTCCTAATAAATCACAAGTAGGTGTTTGCCATTTCAGTGCCAAACAAGTAAGACAACACCCTGTCATTGTTAATTGATCTCCCACAAGTGAACCTGAAGGAGGGACCACGTTGCTTAGAGTCTTCCAAGTTAATAAGGATGTCTTAGATGTCTCATTTATGTGTCTTCACTTATGTGATGACTGGTGACATATGTGGTGGCTAGGTTCAAGGCAGAAATGACCATCCCCCTGGGATTCAGATCCAAGATAAACTATAAAGACCATTTTACACCACAGAATCAACATTTCCAGACTCATGAGGTCAAATCCCAGCACCAGATGGCAAAATTAACAATAACCCATCACCGGCCATTGGTAATTATCTGCTCATGCCATCAGTGGATAATTGGTTTGGGAGAGTCCATGTTATTACCCATGTTTGTCATTCATGGAAAGCTAACCTCAGATCATCTCCATGCATTTTTGTCAGCTAGTGTGTAGGAGGCACTGGTCTCTTGTATGGTGTTCCTGCAAGAGATTCCACATAGGAAGCCAACCTATAATGGCAGCTTCTTTATTAAAATATGTGCAGTGGAAATTATGCCAATTAAGCTGGAGTATAATTATAGACTGGAAAGATTCTTTCGCAGTCTGAATTGAATTGTTGTAGATAAATGTGCATTAACTTAATAGTGTGCAGCTAATTATGAAAGGTAAAGGAGAGGAAGGGAGGTAATCAGTTACAAGATGTTTTCCAGATATCACTGTCCCAGATGAACTCTCCAGTTAAAGCCCAGGTAACCCTGTAATGAGAATTATTCTAGCATTTGTCTTAGATTTTCAATAGTGCAATTAAAATGGCCACTGGTGACTAATTAACCCATTTAACTCTATTTGTCTGTGGCATTTATTACATCAGAGAGTTAAATATGGTGACTCTCTGCAGCTTGATTCTAAATCTGTATGTGGAGTTAATTATTTATGCTTTTGTGTGCATTCGTGGAATTATGAAAAGGAAGCAAGGATTCATCTTCCCAGGGTGATTTTGCCGTGCTCAACTAAAGCTGTATTCTGGGAAATAAATTATTCTTCTTTAGAATGAAAACAAGCTCAAGTGGCAGTCATATGTCTTTTGTTCCAAAGCTGTCAGTTCAGAGGATCTGGAGACAGCATCACCATGCTGTGGTTACAGGAAGGAAATGTTAGTCGTTTAATCCTTTCAGCTAAAGAGTTCTAAATTCTGTCAGCAAGGTGGGAGACTCTCCCAGGTCCATTGGTCAAAGCCACTGTAACCAGCTAAATGAAAGTCACTTTAAAAATAAAATACAGAGAGAGTACATACAGTGATGCTGAACAATTTTCAACTAATTTTGGAAATCTTCATGTTTACGTGTCTTCTGAGTAAAATGACTAGAACATTTTACTCAGTTGAACAGTACTAGAGGGTTTGAAGGAAAAAGATCCAGCAAAGCACTAAGATATAAAAAAGTATGTTGGGCCCTTCCTGGTGGTGCAGTGGATTAAGCACCACACAGTGAAGCAACCTCAGCCACTGCAGCACTGAGTTCAATCCCCAGCCAGGGAGGTGACCCACATGGCACTGCAGATCTTTCTGCCTCATCCGCTACTCCCCTCAGTGGTGTGTTTCAGTTGATCTGCCTGCTCTGTCTCTGGTGAATCTCTTCACCCCCCACACCTCTGGCCTGTACCCCAGTTCTTATATGCATAAATAAATAAATCTTTTTTTAAAAAAAATAAAAGGGTATGTTGTAGCAGTCCATTACAGGGAGTGTGACTGACGGTGGCGGGGGAGGCTTATAATGAGGGACATTACACCTCATTGCTTTCTTCTTTTTTCCCTCAGGGAACTTTTTTTAAAATGCCTTTAATTGTTGTTTTTTTTTTTCCCAGTTAAAGGAAAAACAAAAATGTTGAGAGAGGTATATCAAGCTTT
Organism: Galemys pyrenaicus; assembly: GCA_019455555.1. NCBI lineage: Eukaryota > Metazoa > Chordata > Mammalia > Eulipotyphla > Talpidae > Galemys > Galemys pyrenaicus. The sequence continues at coordinate 522,971 of JAGFMF010011402.1, forward strand.
TACTAATTCCCTTAAATTTCTATTTTCTCTTTTCTCTCATTTACATTCCGGTGTGTCTTAGACATCCTAGACAAGACACACACACATTCACATTTGTAATCATGTTTCCTGGATAGATTTGTGTCTAGGTTATTTGAATTGAATACTATTGGCGCAGAGGGGATCTCCCACCCTTCTGAGTTTTTCTTGGGCTGAATAAGTAATCAACGCATCATCAGATGGGTTAGCAAGGGAGAAATAAATTTCCTAACCTATATGTGGAGAATTTAAATGACCATAGTTGTAAATAAAGTGGGACAGACCAGGGATATATATACTATACTAAAGGGTCTGGACCATTAAAGAGAGATTAGGGAGAAACTTCATGTGCCAAGGAGGGAATGACCTTGTTCTTTAATTCTGACTATAAAAAGATGAGTTTTTAGTAGGATAGATATGTTCACTGATAAACCTGCACTGGCTTAATCTCACCCAGATGAGTTCATAAAGGGCAGGGGTGGGGAGAAACGACTACTTTTTTGATTAGGAGAAGGGCAAAGGTCAAAGGGTTCTCAGCTCCGGGGTTTTCACTGCTCTTAATTAAAACATTTTGCATTCTTTTAAGTAATGACAGTAGATTTCAAAACTCATAGATTTCAATTGAACTTTAATTTCCACACCAAGTTAACACTTACTGGAAGAGTTTTGTTTGGGCGTATTGAAAAAAGACAATCTCACCAATCCCATAATACCGTGTCATGAAAAATTTTCTGTGTTATTACATAGATCGTTTAAACATCATCTTCAGTAGCTTTCAATGTTCTGATATATATATAATAAATAAATATATCTACCTACCATTCCTTTTGAATCCAATATTTTAAATACTGAATGGGCCAGCAGAGAAAAGGGATTGTAAATATCTAGAAGGGTTTCAGAAGTCAGTGATAAAGCCAAATGGGTTGAAATATAGATGTGGAGTCAATGTAAAAATAAATTGAGAAGAGAACCATCTTCAAGTGGAAATGGTCCAGCTGGAAGAGGTATTCTCTGGTCACCTGTTATTAAATTTCTCTCTGTCAGATAAAGGTTGGGCTATGTGGGCACAAATTTTCTTCCCCTCCTTGACATTATGTTTTTAAGTAATTGGCTATTCCTTCTGGATCCTGGCAAGACCATATTTAAATAAATTAAGTGGTTCTGACAGGACAGTGGTTTTTAAGAACAGTTTTTTTAAAAACTGTGGTTGAAAGTAGCTGGAGGGCTAAAGAAAATCGCCCAGGGACATACACTGTGCCATAAAACTGCATAGCATTCATAGAAGGACTGTGGTTTAAGTAACTAACAGCTACTTTTGTTTTTTTTTTTTAATTTACTTTGTGTTTTTTTTCCTTTTTTTTATTAAAATATTTAAAAATTTACATATACTTGCCATCAATTGTAATCCCCATGTATTCCCCATCACCATCTCACCAGTGCACCATCACCTCAGTCCCTCGTGCTCCCATCTTCCCTCAACCCTCCCCCTCCCCTCCCCACCAGGTGTCCCCAGTCTGTCCTTGTCTTAACAGCTACTTTTGAACACACCCTGAGTTTTTGATGAATGTAAATCTTTCACATCAGATTTTTTTGACTTTACATATCTATCTACCTTTACTGGTCTGGGCTGTCACTCCGTTCTTTGATGGTGTGTTAGTTATCCTGATTGTTCAACTTCTAGTTCACTTTCAGGGAGGCAAACTGGGAGTCCCTTCACTGGTGAATGCAGCCACAGGACCCTTGGGATTTCCTGCTCTCCCTTACTCCCCCATTTAGCAGTACTGGCTGTGGGTTGAAAAGGCCACTGCCATAGTGACCAGCTCCACCCACCTCCAGTGGGAGGGTCTAGGAGGACTCGCCTTGGGGCATGCCACTCTCTAGACCCAGAGAAACAAATGGTCTTTGGTTTGTTCTGGAGGATGCTAGGAGAATGCTTTAATTTCTGACACAAAGGCCAAATAAAAATGCTAAGTGGCTCAGTTCTTGGGAGAGTTAACTGCCTTTTCAGCTGGTGGATTTTATAACTGGGCATTTGTCAGTCTCTATTGCAAGCCACCCCAGAGCATTGGGTAGCACGCCAGACCCTAAAGCAAAGTGTCAGCATGCAGCGAACAACAAATAAAGCCCCTGTCAGCAGGTTCCACAGGGATGGAGCTCCTAGAGTAGAAAGAAGCTTCAGACTACCCCTTCTCTTACTTGGGGGCAAAATCAAGAGACACAGCCTGGATCCAGAAAAGGTGGAGGGGGGTGGAATGACAGGGTCATGCTGACAGGGTCCCTTGGCCTCTGTAACTAGAGACTGAGTTTTTGTTGGAGAGAAGGAAGTCATCTTGAACCCCTCCAGGCCAAAGTGAAGTTAAGAGTCCATGTGTGCATTTGCATGATGGTGTCTGTGGAGCAGAATGAAAATGTCCACCCCTGCCCGCATCACCCACTCAGGGAGCAGAGCCCTACCTCCCGGATGGGTGAGCCCATGACAGTTAAAATCTTTAGCGTCTTGCTCTTAGGCTAGTTGTAATTAGAGATATGTCAGAATTAATTTAACAACCTTTATATGAATTAATTCCTCACTCACTAACTCATCTATCATACTTCCCAGTAACACTAAATTTAATGTTACTTCCATAACGGTTGCCAGTAACATAATAATCTTTATCCATCACCTGGCTTTTTGCATGTTATTGACCAATTTTTTCACAAATTAAAAATTTAAATTACATGACATTTTGAAATAGTTTCATATCGTGAAAGTTTAATTGAAGTTTTCACATTGGTTTTCCACTTGAGACCTTGTATTTTCTTAGTTCCTTTTCTTAGCTTGTAAGTTGAAAGTATTTGTAGGGCAATTTTAAAATGCGTGTCATTATCTTATACATTTCAGTGGAAAATCACTTAATAGTGTCTTACGGACCAGACCCTGCAAAGAGGACTGAACACCAGGCAGTGTCGTTTGTATTTTTACCTCTGAGCATGTGAGTCCTTGCTAGTCTGTTGAAAAGTTACTTGTCTTCTCTCTTCTTACTTCTCATCTTCTCTTCCTTCCCTACTCTTCACTCAGCTACGGCACTTTGCATGACACAAAATGTTTTCCTCTGTCCTTTTAGGTTCTTGGGGAACCTAAAATTTAAATCCATGCAGGACAAATTAACACGAGGGGTAAAATTATTTTGACACACAAAGGGGTAGAGGCTCAGCATGTGGCATAGCCCCACCCTCCTGATCTGACCTCTCCAGGGTGGGCAGGGACTCCAAGAAAGACAAGAAGAGCAGATGTCTGGGTCTCAGATGTTGGTCCTGACATACAGACAGTTCACTCAGATAAAGTTACCTCTGCTAACAGCAATTTTTGTGCCAGACGCCCTTCCCCCAACACACATTTGCATGAGTGCGCACACACGCGCGTGCACACACACACACACCTGAATTCTTTACTGCAGTTAAGGGGAAGATAGAAGTTTTTCTTGAGTCTGCTGGGTCTTGATTGCCTTCCGCTCAAAGTAGTCCAGATGCCAAAGTGACCCATTTTGGGAGGTCTGCTCTGCTGTCCTTTGATCTAAAACAGGAAATCTTAAACATGGACATTTGGGTCCAGGTGATGAAACACCCAGTTGCAAAGTATCACATACTCACAGATGAGGGAGAACAAGTAGGTGGCATTTCCACATGTCCCTTTTTAGGACAATCCAAAGTGGTTTAAAAGAGTGTATTCTCTTTGAGATGGTCCATCAGGTCCAGTAGAAAGAGACAGAGGAGAAGCTCAGGGAATAAAGTGTGTTGTTTACTCAGACCTCTTCCCCAGAACAGGAGGCCGAAACACCCTAGAGGCTCAGGAGGCACAAGATGAGAGGAGGGTCACTGAGGCCACAGCCTCTATTGGGGTTTCTAAGAGATAGGCAAGGCCATACAGCATGAGAAATGAAGGGTTGGCTTGTCTGAATATTTCCACTGGACTCTCCTCATTGGCTAGCATCTGGCACCGGCCCTGGGATGGTAAAGGCAAAGGAATATTGTCTTAGTATTCACATCCAGAGTGCATGGGCAAGAGAGAAGGCAAGGGCCTTGCTGAGAAGTTTGCAAATCAAAAGCATCCTCCAGGACCTCCCTGGTGGCCTAGGGGTTAAGTCTCACCACTATCATTACTATGGCCTGAGTTGGATCCCCAGGCAGGGAACTTACCCACATATGGCACAGCAGACCTCTCCTGCCTTGTCCGTTGTACCTTTCAAAAGTGTGTTTTAGTAGATCTGTCTGTTCTGCTCCCCACTCTGTCTCCGATGAACCCTCTTACCAGCCCCCCTCCCCGCATCTCTGGCATATACCCCAGTTCTTGTATGCAAAAAAACTCCACAAAAGCAACCTCCAAACCAGACCCTTCACTAACTAGAAATGGGAAGGAGTCTCTTCCCCAGCCAGAAGGGTAAAATATCAAGACATCATAACAAACAGAATATTAGAATTCTAGAGTATGCAGTGTGTTTGCCCTTTTACACCAGAGTCCACACTCCCTTGGCCAGAGTCTTGGGGCAGATGAACCAGACCCATTCAACCCAGTCTTTGATTTGCTTATGTCCTGGCTGCGGACTCAATTCAGGGGCTCCAGCCCTGCTATTCCTGCCTTGTGGCAAAGAATTGAACAAAATTTAGGTGTTGTGTGGACACCTTATATTCTCTTCTTAATAGTTTCAAAATTCTTGTTGTTCTGGTGTTTTTGTGGAGTGTCCTCAGTTGAAGCACCCGCAAACATGCCTCAGGACAGTGTAAAGAAAGCTGTTCCTACCCACTCCAGTTACCTGCTCCTTGTAACAAACGACCTCCAAGTGCAGGGGCTCAGAGCAGCAGTGCATCAGCACCCCTGAGCTTAGCCAGCAGGGTCTCCCTGGGGCAGCTTCACAAGGGCAGCTGGGGCGATGGCAGGCTGATTTCATGCAGTGAGCCCACAGGGCAAGGTTTTATGGAGGAGGGAAATAGTTTTCCCTCTATTCTCGGTTGTTCACTGAGAAGCCTTGAAGAGGAACCAGATTAACCCAAGAAAAACACCAGTTTATTAACATATAGGTCACACTGGAGATACCCTGCCATGTTGACATGAAAACTACCCATAACAAAGCTGATATAAGGCCCCCACTGGTTCCCGCAGTGGAGACAGATGAAGATCAGGAAAGAGACACAAGAAACTTTCACTGGATGATCCTTTCTATGCAGAGGGTATTCAGAGTAAAGAAAAGAATGAAGATTATCTTCTTTCTGTATTTTTTATCTCAGACATGGTGACCTGCTTTTGCTCCAAATGTGAGGGATACTTAGTGCTTCCTGTAACTTCTTCAACTTAAATGAAAGAAAAAAAAGAAAAAAAAAAAACTTTTGTGTAAAAAATTTCACTTTATGAGTCACCAAGTTGGGTGGTGTGATTTTATTAAGGATGACGTATCACCAGATTCTCTGGCCTTTTAATCTGAGCATGTCTGTGTTGGTGTGTTGGTACTTATACATACACGTTTATATACACATATCAAGAAAGATTTTAAGAAATTGACTCATGAAGTTGTGGATCCAAATGTGGAGATTTTTTCAGCTTTTTAAAAAAAAGATTTATTTATGCATAAAAAGAACTAGGGGTACATGTCAGATATGGGGGGGTGAGAGGATTCACCAGAGATAGAGTGGGGAGCAGAACAGGCAGAATGACTGAAATACACTGCTGAGGGGAACAGCGGTGAGGCAGGAAAGATCTGCTGCACCATGTGGGTCCCCTCCCTGGCCGGAAATCGAACTCACAGTTCAGTGGCTGAGGATGCTTCACAGTGTGTTGCTTAACCCCTGGCACCACCAGGGAGGCCCCCCCTTTTTTTTCAGCTTCTTTAAGACTTCTTCATGACCTTGAATCCTCTGTCTGCCTAACTAGTCCCTAACCAGAGGTTTGTCTTGTGATGTTGACAAGCCAATGTTTTGAAGGGTTTGGGGGTGACCCAAGGGAAGCCACTGTGTTTCCAGAGAGAGAAGGGAAAGCAGAGAAGGGTCTGAGCCAGCCTGTCCATATGCCCAGGACCTTGCCAGCTCTCTAGGCCCTCAGCACCACATGTCTGTCACCTCCCCTGTTACAAGACAGCTTACACCCCATTTCCTGATGGGGCGGGCTGGCGCTGCTCTGATATCTGGGGTTTTGAGAGGAAATCCATTAAGCCTGAGGTCTGGGGCTGGCTTCCTGCCATCACGGTGCTCATAGAGGGAGCGCTGAACAGCTCTGACTCTCAGCGCAATTTAAGTGTGATTGAGACACCAGATTTGTGGAAGAGCATCATTCACTCCAGGAACAGAACGATTGAAAACGCTACAGCAATTCTATTCCTTGATGGAAGAGGTTCCATCAAGGTAATAGGAGAATGATGAGGATGTTCAAATGCATGAAAAGAGTTATTTAGTACAGAGACTCTCAGAACCTTTTCTTACAAATATGCGCTCAGACCGCAGAACTACCTGCAAGGGAGCCGCATAAGGTAGTCGCCATTCCCCTGCAGTGTGATGGAGCACTAAGCAGCATGCATGGCACAGAAGCGTGTCCCCACCAGGGTGTCCGTGGGTGGCTCACAAGGTTCAGGAACATCCCCACTATGCCTGCCACTGTTGCGTGTCCCCTCTGTGCCTCGCGCTAGGCGATCACTGTTCATGCACCTTAAGCACCCGAACCAGTGGAAACGAGTACCTCCTGTGCAGCGCCCCCACTCTCTCCTTCGCACCCACAGTTCTAGATCAGAAATCCTAGATTTCAGGAGCCTACCTGGTGGTGCAAGGGGTTAAATACCATGCTATGAAGCATCCACAATCACTGCAGCATGAGTTCGATCCCCAGTCAGGGTAGCTGGCCCACGTGGTGCAGCAGACGTCTCCTGTCTGGCCTGCTGCTCCCCTTAGCAGTGTATTTCAATAGATCTGCCTGTTCTGCTCCCCACTCTGGCTCTAGTGAATCCTCTCACCTCTGCATCTCTGGCCTGTACCCCAGCTCTTGTATTCATAAATAAGTAAATCTTTAAATAAAACAAAGACATCCTAGATTTCTCACCAGAATCCTAGAGAGGAACTACTCTGCCTCTTGGCAGCTTTATCAATATGACATGAGTTGGTGGAGGCTGACACAGCACAACCAGAGCCAATTAGTCTCCTGGGACCTTTCTCACGCGGCTTTAGCTGGGGTCCTCAACTGGGGGTGATTTCACACCCACCCCTCTCTGGAGATATTTAGCAAGATCCCAAGACAGCTTTGGTTACGGCTGGAAGGATGTTCTGTTGGCATCTTGTTGGTAGAGGCCAACCAGTCCAAGCAGTCACCCAAACCCAAATGTCCCTAGGCCAAGGTTGAGAGAGCTGCCTGCAGTGTAAGTCTCCTCATCCCACTCTCAACCCCCTGATGGGAGCCCCGGTGTTTCATCTTACATTATTCACTCTGCCTGTTGACACTCAGTCGCTATTTGGTGAATGAATGAATGAATGATATTATGGAGGTGTATGCTATGCATGGGAGCAGAAAAACTACTAAGTTAGCACTTACATGCTTTCTGTTACCCTGGGATAGGTTCATTTGTTTGCTGAGTGCCCGCTGTGTGGGGCAATATGCTGGTCAATGAGAGCATGTCCTCTACTGAGTTAACAATAGTATGACCGGGTCTCCCTGGTGGCTCAGAGGCTTGAGCGCCACACTGTGAAGCATCCGCAGCACAGCAATGCGAGTTTGATCCTTGGCCAGGGAGGAAACCCACATGGTGCAGCAGACCTCTCCTGCCTCGCCCACTGCTCCCCTCAGCAGTATATTTCAGTCAATCTGCCTGTTCTGCTCCCCACTCTGTCTCTGGTGAATCCTCTCACCTCCCATGACTCTGGCCTGTACCCCAGCTCTTGTATGCATAAATAAATAAATCTTAAAAAAAAATAGTATGACCCCTGCACACTGGAACTCACTTTTCAAATGGAGGAAACCCTCACCAACCAGTTGAGACCAGAGTAAAATTTGTGTGCCAGGTAGTACAGATTCTGTGTGCTTACCACAGGAATGGCCAGGGAAACACCTGTGGGTCAGGAGCAAGCTGGAGTCTGCTTTACGCAGAGTGATGTGACCACGTGATACTTTAAATGTTGGTGTCACGCACACTAATGTGGCATATGGGTGTCATCATCTTCTGTGTCATCTTGGGAAGAGGGCTTTTATAGGTGTTAATGCTGGAGTCCAAAGCATCGCCCGGCAGGTGGGAGGGGGTCACATTGGCCATGAGGTGGTGGCTCTGCTGGACTTGCAGAAGGAAGAAAAAGAATCAAATCATCCTTCGTCATGGTGATTTTAGTCCCAAGAGTCTTTTTCCAAAAGTACTGGATCCCTCTCCAGCTGCTAAAACAAGTACAGAAATGGCTTGGCTCCAGAGACACTTCTTTGCTTCACACTGGCCTCCCTGAAGCAAGTACAGCTTTGCTCCCTGGACGCAGAGCTGGAGGCCCAGCCGGAGCAGAAAGAGCTCAGACCTGGGGACCTTCTGTAGCTGAGCGACCACAGTTTCCATGAATCAAGGTTTACTTTTGTTTGTTTGTTTCCCCAGTGCTGCTTATTCAAACCTCTTTTTCCTCCTGGTGTAACCACGTAAGAAATGTTGAAACACACACTAGGCAGTGAATGTAAAGTCTCAAATATTATAGAGACTCAGAACATCAAGAAGTCAGTGCATATTTAGAACTCATAGATGCCACATCCCTACACTATAACATCCTGCAGAATACATGTTTTATTTTTATATTTTTTATTAAGATTTATTTGTTAAGCAGTGATTCAAGCACTGTATGTGATTCAGAGCTACGGCACCAGCCCCTTATACCCACCGACCGTCACATACCCACAGCTAACCAGCAACCCAGCGGCTCAGCCCCGCTCCAAGCGATAGAGTCTCCAATGCGTCGTCAGTGTTTCTTACCTGATGTTGCACCTTTTGTGGTTTCTGTCTGAACTATTGAAGTGTGCGTAATAAGCTAATCAAAGTGTTTTCACATCTGCAAAGAAGGGAGATGCCTGTTTCTCCTCAGAGAAAGAATGTGTAGATCTTACATACTTAAACTTGAATTTAAAAAATAACCTTAGACCAAATCTGCCTTCTTATGTTTACATCTATTCATGTAGAATGAATCTGCGTGTCCACTTAACTCCAGGAAATGTGTATTGCCTGTGACATCCTGGAAGAAAGAGCCTTCTCTGAGCTCTTGTCTCAGCACAGCCTTCTGATGCTTATTCAAATGGGAGTCAGAAGCTCCCTGCTGGAAAATTTGACTCTGCTCAGTCTATCATGCAAAAACAGTGGCAGGTTCTTCACACTACCTATGATTAAATTCCTCCTTTGTGCCCAAATTCCAGCCTCTGTGACATCCTGAGCTCGCTGGCTGTGGATGGGCATTGCCTCTTGCAGGGAGCTCGAAGCATCTAGCACAGGACTTAGTGGCTCTGGGGGCTCCTGCTTACCAGCCCTTTGATTCCATCTCTACTCTTCTGTATAAGTGGAGGCCACATGCACCGTCCCTCAGAGTCTCTGGAAGAAATTTAATTGACCCATAACATTTATTAAGCAACTACCTTGGCCCACCTCTCTGCTGACCTGACTATATTGAAGTTGAAGTGATTTCTGTAACTTTTAAAGCCCCGGTCCAGATTTTAGTTTACTGGATTAGAATGTCATTATTTTCTGAACATCCACTCAATGGAAAGTATTTTTTCCAACCTAGTGGATTTGGCTAGAAAATGCTAAATAATTTGGAGCAAGGTACTGTATTACCAGGTAAACAAATAAAAGTGGATCAATATATACCAAGGAGACAGAAAGATGTGTCTTATAGCAGACCTTGTTTAAAGAAAATGTGGTTTTTTATTTTCTGATTGCATAACAAATCCTTTGTGGAAGACTTAAAATAGAAGAACTCTCGATCATGGCAGACTTTCAAAATGGTTTGCTTTCTCTGGTCATTGGGTTCTTCATGGGATTCCTTATTCTGCAGTCTGAGTCCACACAGCCCAACCAAGACCCTGCAGAAAGGGCAGCAGGGAGTCCATCTCCGAGGCACTAACTTGTTAGGACGTGGGAAAAGCTTAAGTTGTTTGGATCCAGTGGAATAAATGGGACAACCAGAACCTTTCTTTTGGGCCAGAGGCATTATAAGAACATTCCAAAGGGACCTGTGAGCCCCTGATGTCTGAGGCCCGACATTGTATGAAGTCAGACTCTGCCTGTTGTGCTCAGTCACTCCTCACAGGAAAAATACTCAATTTTTAAGCACATATTTGTACAATTAAAAGCAGTGCATTGTTCCCAGTTGGCTTCAGTTCACTGCTATATAAACAGAGCCTTAAACAACTTCTTCCTAGTGTGTAAAGAAATGTTTAGGAAGAAACCATAACTCTTAATTAGTGAAAACATTAAAGAAATGGTGTATGCTTTTTTATTGTTCTCATAAATCAAATTCTATCTATCTGCCTCTTGCAGATAAATGGAACCTATTCCGTCTGCCTGGCCAACTCCTCTGCCTATTATAAAAGTCTTCAACAGCAGTCACAGGAAGTATCTTTAAACTTGTTGCAGACTTTTGAATTAATTTTCAGATTAATCACAGGCATTGTACTTTAAGTTAGGCAGACACAGGTAATAAAGACTTTATCACTGGGTAGAAATTAAAGGTAATGGGACACTATTATCTTGAAGAGAATCCCTTCTCTTTCATGGTGACACTTGGAAAGGAAGCTTGCTGGTGCATCCAGGAATCTTGGATCTCTCTGTAGACAGCGCCCATGATCTGCTACTCAATATCCATCGGTTATTTTATTCAAAATGAAGGGTGACTTTATCCTCTACACTTTATATTTAAATATAGACTGCCAGAAATGGAGGTTCATGAAACATTTTCAAGCAAGAGTACTGTGAATTGTGATTGAAGAAAATGCCTCTGCATGGCATTCTGCTGTATTTAATGTCTAATCATGAGAAGAATCATGGATGGCCCAATAGAGTCTGTGGTTCTTCTCTATTCTTGCCTGATACTAAGAGCATGCCCAGAATGTTGATAGTACCCTAGAATTCCTTTAAGGGTAAATTCAGACATGAGGTCGGGATGGGTGTGTCGGCTTCTTTTTGCTATGGATTCTCGTAACCAAGGCCCTGATTCAGTATCTGCCACTGTGTTGTTCTGTTTTCCTTTTCTAGCAGTGAAGGCACAACAACACCCCAAAAGCTTCCTTCTTGTTCCTGATGAGAGTCAGGGAACCAGTAAAACTGCTGTGACTCGTACCCATGAAACTCATTGTCAAGGGGTCACGTTCAGTTTCAGGTCACAGAGTCTGTGATACAAAGACAGAGTTTGGCTTCTTGTCTCTTCTTTCTTCCTTCTTTATTTCTTCTAATTTTATATCACATTGACAGAATTTAAGAGTACCATTCCCACCCCCAAAACAACCCATCTTCAGAGGCAGTGAGAGTCAGCACAGCGCCTTCATCCTCAGCCCACCCGCTGTCATGACACCCTGGGTGTCTGTAGCTGCCAGGCTAGTGGCTGGACAGCGCAGAACGACCCCTGAAGCCAGGCACACATACCCAGACCTGGTGGCTCCCATGGAGCCGGGACAGTCTCACAGAACATCACCCAAGGCCTTTGTGCCATACCTCTCTCTAATCATGTCTAAAAACAGATGACATATGTATGTTTTCCAACCACAAAACTGACAAAACAGAAGCCTTCCTAGCTAGTTTGCAGGCTCATGGTCCTTTACCTGTCAGGCTTGGAGACTTACTCCTTCATCCTTCCAGATAAGAATCTCTAAGATACTCAATGTCCCCCACATCCTGGTAGCCACCAGTCCAGACAAGCCCTGCTCTCTTGAATCAGACCCGAGGCACCTAAGAGGAGCCCAGACTTCGATCTGCTTATCCTTTAATGGAAAGCCAGGCCAGAAGCAGCACCGGCTACTGCATCTGACACAGTATTCAGAGAGCCAGGCGCCTGCACATCAAAGCCCTTCCCTCCTGCTCCCACTGGAGGGTCACAGGGGCAGGCGGTTCTCTAAGAAACCTCATGGACTGTTAATTTTTAAGCGGGTACAGAGTCAGGAATGTAAACATTTTCCATAAAGTTATTATGGCTTACAGGATAAACTTTATGGGTACTAACTGGTCGTTTTCTCCCTTAGGCTATTATTACCAAGCAGAGTCTATTAGAGTTTGCAGGGCAACTAAATTCTTACGTGTATGTCATTAATTTTTCATGGTGGAGCAGATTTTACTGAAAAAGTCTAGTTGTGTTAATGAATAAATAATGACTATTTCAAGGTTAATAGATATTGAATAGGTATTATAATATCATCAGTTGATGTCTTTGTGATCTAATAGAATTTTAGATTTAGAATTTCAAAAGAAGCAAAAATTCACTTGTACTCAAACTCCATGTGATTAAAAGTGATAAATAATCACATAACTTTTGGCTTATTTAATATTATTGTCCCCCAGAAACTACTAATTAATTTAATTCAGATAAGTCCATTGCTTGGCTAAGATTAATTTAATGCACCCAAACCCTATTATAGTTCAGAAATAAACCATTTTCTCATTATTTTATCATTTCTCTCTGCTCTTCATCAGCCAGTAGAAAACTTGATAGTTGAAATTGCTTCTCCTTATTCTGAATTAACAGGTGCCAGTTGCAACTATTGGGGGTGCGGGGTGCGGAGTGGTGGCTTCTAGCCTGACTGACCCATCCCATGGACCTTGGGCTGGGCTGAGAGGTAAGGGGACAGGATCCATCAGTTAACGTGGGCCATTGGGTAGAGGAGAGAGGAGGGGACTCATCACTCCTGCACGTGTGAGCCCACATCTGAGGGCTCCCCATCAGGGATACATACGCCTCTGGCCCTGCCATCACGGAGCACTCCCTTGCTCCCCAGCACTTTCTATGCCTCCTGGGGCTGAGCCACTTTCAGCCTCACAGGATCCCTGCAGGAGCCTCCTAACCAGTGTCCTGCCTCCATCCTGCCCCCTAGAGTCAGTTCTCAGCACCACAGCCAGAGGGACCTGGTGTGTAAACTCCGCTTATACAATAAACATAATTTATATGCCAACAAAAAAATTATTTTCGGCCTGCAGAGCATGAATTCTGGCAGAGGAGTACATTCATGTAACCATCACTGCAGCCCTTTAAAATGTGAATCAGGTCAGGAAACTCCAACGGCCTCCATCCTTTCCAGGGCAGGTCAAGGGCAATAGTTGGCAGTCCTGTTTAAATGGCTGCTGAAGCAAAGTACCATAAACTCGATGATCTACAACAACAGTAATTTATCCACTAAGAGTTCAGGAGGACAGAAATCCAGAATCAAGGTGTCAGCAGAGTTGGTTCCCTCCAGAGAACCCGAAGGAGAAACTATTCCAAACCTTGCTTGTGAGTCGTAGGCAGCCCTTACATTCCTTGACTAGAAGAAGACACGTCACTCTGATCTCTGGTCTTCTCTCTGCCTGTGTGCTTTTCTGTATCTGATAGGGATGCTCTCTTTAGATTTAGGGCCTACCCCAAACAAGTAAGACCTCACCTTTTAATTACATCTTTAAAGACCCGATTTCAAATAAAATTACATCCTGAGGTTCTGGGTGGACTTGCGTTAAGTCAACCTAACACCTGCTCATCTTGATCTGACATGAAATATTTTCTGTCCTAATAACTGATGGCCAGTTAGCATTAAAATGTAAGCTCCCTAAGGGTTGGATGTTTTGCTGTGTTCCACTCTTGTACACGCAGGGGCTAGACACACAGTGGCCACTCTGAATATTGCTTGGAGGTGCGAGTGTGTTCGTGGCTGATGGCTAACATGAAGAAGCAGCAGGAAGAGAGCAAGAAATGAGGGCCACTAGCTTATTATCCAAAAAAGCTGGAGGCCAGAGAGTTTGCAATCCCAAATGGCAAGCAGTGAGTGGTTGAAAAGCTAGAGAAAATTGAGAAGCATCTATCTGACTATCAAGGAAATCCCAGGAAGGAACCCCAAAGTCGTGGATTGGAGGTAGCATCTCCTGTAATACTCCAAATAGCTCTCTCCCACCCACTGGGTGCCACTTCAGGTTGGGGGCCACCTCAGCCTTAGCCATACCATCAAAGGGCCAGAGGGACTGCTGCATCCATTTCTATAGCTGCTTCAACAGATTAACACAAAATTTATTATTGGAAACATTCCCCATTTATTCTCTTACAGTTCTGAAGGCCAGAAATCCTAAATCAGGGCCCAGGGAACCGCAATCAAAGGTCAGTAGGGCCATGCTGTTTTGAGAGGGCCTGGGAGAGTCCACTTCCTGCCTTCTCCAGCTTTTGCCCTGCATTTTTTGATGACCCCTTGGTGACCCCCCATCTTCACCTGCAAAGACTTTGGTTCAATGTGTTCTTCTTTGCAAAGTCCGTTCTGTCACATGAGGTGGTGTCCACAGGTTTCAAAGGTTTGAGTACAAACATTTTGGGGCCATTATTCAGCTTACCCGGTACCCTAACAAGAGATCTACTACAAATTTTGGGACAGGTGTAAAGAGTTCCAGGTTCTTCCCTACTGACTTTCCAGTGCAGGAAGTTTTGGGGATTCTGTCCTTTTACTTCATTAACCAACCCTTTCTTCCTTCATTTATTTTCTTCCTGTTGGGAAAGGTACTTGTAAGGAGAGTCAAATTTGAAACAATTAAGCAAGAAAGCTGACCTCACTTGCATAACTTTTGAAGTCTCCCTCTTTCGTGTCCTTGGTTTTTCATTTCTTGGTACTTGCTTTGGCCATTTTCACTCTACAAGCTGTAACACTCTACAAGCCATGTTATATTAGATGGCTTGTGTGAGTTGCCTCAATCTTTTGTGAAATTAGAGAGTATCATTATAACTCAGATCTCAGATGAAAAAAGGAAGGAAGAGCTATTGGCTGTGTGGTCCTAGGACCCTACTAGTTCCTGTGAGCTGAGCCCACTTCCAGGGAGCTCCAGCTTAAATTAATGCTCATAATGCAATTTTTGGAATTACATTCACTCAAAAGTGTAACCTTGGAGAAAGCCATTTTTTTAAAAAAGATTTATTTATGTATACAAGAACTGGGGTATAAGCCAGAGGTTCAGGAAGTGAGAGGATTCATCAGAGACAGAGTGGGGCACAGAACAGGCAGGTCCATTGAAATAACTGCTGACAGGAGCAGCGGGCAAGACAGACGAGGTCTGCTGAGCCATGTGTGGGTCAGCTCCCTGGCTGGGGATTGAACTCAGGCCACAGTGACTGAGGGTAGCTTGATAGTGCTGAGACTCTAACCCTTGTATCACCAGGGAGGCCCTGGAGAAAGCCATTTCACTCTACGAACTGTAACAACTGTGACAGTCATAATTCCAGAGCCAGTGTTCATATTAAAAGCAGAGGTTTTTTTTTTTTTTGGGGGGGGGTTAAATAGAAGAGTTTATTTCTCCAGCAGAGTGAGCATGTGTATAGCCAACCAGAAAATTTATGGTTTCCATCATGTTACTGATATAGAATATATTTGACATAGAATATATTTGTGTATTGTTGGTCATAAAGGAGGATCAAGGAAAGGAATAAGAACAACAATAATAATAACAATAACAGCAATAAAGAGGTTTGTTTTTTAAAACAAAACTATATAGGGGAGTTTTTTGTGTTGGCCACAAACTTTCCAGGAATGAGGATTAAGGAGGATTAAGTGCTGCCATGTGTTTATCATTTGATAATTTCACTGGTCAACAAAATTACAATATTTCTACCTTGTCATTAAAAAAAAAACCATCTATCCTTCTGTCTGACTTTCTTACGGACACCAACTCTGCACCCTGTAACCCTACCAAGACCAAATCAAAGGCAAAAGAATGTGCCTCTCGACTGGAAATAAAAACAAAATCGTTGAAACTTTTGTTTGGCATTCTAAATGTTGCACATGGTTGAGATTTTTCATGCATTTAAATAATATCCACACAACTCTGCCCCAGTGGATATCTTGGGGTTGCAATCACTGTGAGACCTGTCCCGCCTACATAAAACTTGACTGAAATCCAATTTTGAATTCCAGAAGGCTGCAGTTATCTTAGGACTCTTTTCAATACAAATGTAAACTTGATCAATGTCGTGACAGTACATCAGCTCTTTGGCTCGATACCAGAGTACAGAACCTCAGACTGTTTGCTGCTTAGCTCTGTGCAGTGCGTGTTGTGATTATACCAACTCAGATAGTCCGTATATAAGAGTGAGGGCTCAGTCACAATATTATTGACCTATGTGACAAGTTTTAATGGAGAAAAGGTTACATTTGCATATTCTCCAGCTCCATTAACATTTCTAACGTGAAGCCCAGTAACAAATGAGAGTGATGAAGCTCAGCTTCCATAGAAATCCTAGATGGTTTTTCTTTCTTGTTTTTCTCCATCTAGTTATATATATCAGACACATCTTGAGGGCCTACACTGTGCGTCAAATGTTGCTCTAAGGAACTCACATCAATTATTTCTAATCACCCCAACCATAGCCAGGGGAGGAATTACTGTCTTCGTTACAGATGGACTCGTGAGCATATATTCATAAGAGACCCTGTATGACAGCCAGTGGAGGTTCAGCAGCCAAGACACACACAGTCTGAGACTATCAGAGGCAGAAAGGGGGAGTGAGAAGAAGAAGGGACCAGTGGACCAGGGTGGGGATTACTGGAACTTTGATGATGGACATGCTGTGATAACATACACTTGTAGTGTGAACTTAATCCCCTAAAGCATATACAGTGCTGAAAACTAACATTATTTCAATAAACATGATTTTAAAAAATAAAGACACAGACAGGAGGAGCCCAAGGCTGCAGAAAGAATTCCTGGTGAGTTAGAGAACTTCACAGGGGTGGGGAGGGGAAATAGGAATCATTTCAAAATTGCAGATTTTAATGCACAGTTTTTACTACAAGCTAAAGCAGTATCCCCCCTTTTTTTAAAGACTTATTTATGCATACAAAAGCTGGGGTACAGGCCAGAGGTGTGGGTGTAAAGAGGATCCACCAGAGACACAGTGGGGAGCAGAATGGGCAGACCTACTGAAACATACTGCTGAGGGGAGCAGCAGGCCAGGCAGGAGAGGTCTGCTGTGCCATGTGGGTCCCCTCTCTGGCTGGCGGCAGGGATCGAACTTGTGCTGCAGTGACTGTGGTCCACCTCATAGTGCATTGCTTAACCCAGTGCACCACCAGGGAGGCCCTAAAGCAGTATCCTTTATAGTCATTCAGATATTTGAAAGACATCGGTTGAATATACATCTGCAAGAGGTTATTTTGAAAACTAAATGGTACTGTTACAGGAGAGGGAGAGGGGCACCCCAGAACCCCCAAACCTGCCCTCTCTGAATGGGTTTTGCGATTTGCCACATTAAAATAAACATATAAGACCTGTAGTGGAAAGAAACTTTAATACAATTAAGGTATAATATAGAAAGGACAAAGAATATAGTTACTAAGTATTTAAAGTTACCCATTTCCTTGAGGGTAAAAGTTTAGCCAAATAGATTGGCCCAAAGTAAGGCCCAAAAGCCTGCCACATGTCTAAAGGACCTTTTAGTAGAGACTCATAGAAAAGGGTCAGAAAGAGTCAGACAAATCTGGGAGGAAAAGAGCAAAATCAAAATCAAGATGACAGCTGCCATTGTTAACCTCCCCATAGGTCTCTCACCCACATCTGTTCCAACCAGTCCAAGACCAAAAAGCAAGCACAGTTTCTTCACATGTCCCTCTGCTCCACGTGCCTCCTCCAGGTCTCCTTGCTGCTCTCCATCCTGCTTCCCCCTTCCTCCCTTCCTTCTGTTCTCTTGTCCTCTCTGCAGAATTTTTTTATTTTTGCTTAGCTCCACCCACTTAGGGCGGAACCAGGATTCTGGAATTTCCCCCTTTCCTGGGGACCACCCTGTTACAGTACCATATGAATTAAAAATATCTAAGTATACATATTTTAATATATATGCTCTTTAACATGTGCTCTATTACTTCAATTACCAGTATATAGCTAGCTTTGAACAGATTACCAGGTACCTTTATGTATATTATTTTATGGAGTGATTTTTAAAATAATGTTTCATGAAATAAGTGGTGTTCATCACTGTTAGCTCTAACAGTTTGTTGGAAACCACAACAGCAGACTCTCCGGATTTATGGACTAGAAGGGAGAAAGCTGGGTGTTCAGGATCTTTCCGAATTTTCCTGAGACCAAGGCCTATTCCCATCCGACTGCAGAATTCAAAGAGTAAGGGATTCACAATGTGCTCAACAAGCACAACCACACTAAGCACAGACTTAGCCCAGGGTTTCTTCCCATCTCTGATGGTATTTGGGGACCAATTAGTCCTTGTAGGGACTGTCCTGCACTTTATAGGATGTTGAGCAGCTTCTCTGACCCCTACTACTAGAGTCTAGTAGCATCTTGCAGTTATGACAAAAAAGCCTCCAGACATTGTGAAATGTCCCCGGGCACACAGTTTTAGACATATTTAATTTTTAGACAATGTCTACACAGCTAGAGACATTACTTCAACACAATGATTGGAACCTCACCCCAAACTTGCCAGCCCACCTCCACACCACCACCCCATCACAGACCCTTGCCCTCTACTTCCTCTTATTTCACAGCAGCCCCCATCCATGAAGAGATGTCCCCTTACTCCCAGATATGTTAGTCCTCTTGTGACCCCAAACCTTCACATGTTCCCCACAGGTATTTATTTGTCCTTTCCAGAACTTTCTGTCTTGTGAGCCACACCTTATCTGTAAGAGTCAAGACCTCATGTGAAGCATCCTCCACATCCACTGAATCTGGGCTAAAATGAAGCAGATGCTCTTCTAGGGTCCCAGCTTTTCCCCTGCATCTATCTTCATGGGCAGCAAAATCCAAATAATCTCTCATCCCAGTGAAGCAAAGCTATTCTAGAAAAAGACTCAGGGAGAAATCCACCCAACTCCCTACTGGGTTAGGGGCTGTGCCTTTTACCTCTCTCTCATGGTGCTGAACTGAAAGTTGGAAAACACTAATATTCTCTTGGGAAAGGGTGGTGAAAATAAATTAAAATCAACTATCTGGACACACCATCAGTGGGAGAGCTGGCTTAGGCTAGGACATGACAAATCATTTCAAACACTATCTTCATGTCCTGTCTTACTTGACTTTCTGATTTGGATTCATTCTCCCTAGAATAAGTTCCCCTTTCCTTCTGATCCAAAGTAGATCCTCACACCCACCCAAGCATCCCACCCTCGCTTTCACCTCACAGATTCTCACCACACCAGATGAGGCTTGGGATACGGTGGCTCCAGACCTTTCATGGGGTGGGGTCTCCCTTTGCCCCATGGAGTTTGCAATGAAGGGGGTGAGGATAGGGTAGCAATAAATAGCAATGGCACAAGCAATAAAAGGGTATTTCAGACTTTATCAGTACAGTGGGTAAAAGTAGGACCTAGAAGCTTCAGGGTGACCCCCTTGGAGACATTTGGAGAGTTGGCCATACAAAAGCCTCCTAAAGCAACCAGAATCAGGAGGTGGGTGTGGAGCACTGCTTGCAGGGAGAAGCCGCGGGGAGACTGGTGTACGAGACCCTGACCGGGAGGCATCACATCCCTGGTGCCGCAAGCAGAATGCAGGAGTTGGGTGTTGTACTCAGTGCAGGATGAAGCCCCAGCATTATCTGATGGATGTGTGGAAAAGACTTTCAAGATTGCCAGGTAGTCTGTAGATGTGGATATAATTTGTACGAAGACTAATTCTCGGAGGCTGCTGTCAGAAGAAGAGGCCTCTGGTATCTCTGTGTGGCAGAGGTGGTTGAGAATTGTGCAACAGAAGGAAATAAAATTGAAAAGAAAACAGGCTCCCTGAATTTTAATCTTATAATTGTTCTTGACTGTGATCCCATAGCCAAGAAGAAGGCAATGGTTAGTCCCTTACCAGCAATCACTGAAGTGTGTTGTGTATCAAATCTTTCACTGACCTGTCTGTCCTTTAGAAAACACATCTGCCTATAATTTTATGTCGCTTATATTCAATACTTAATGCATAGCAAATTGAATGCTTTATCTTCCCAGTAAGAATAAAGCAGATACAAAAGAATCCTATTCCATGTAGTTGTCAATAGCTATACTGGAAGTACCACCATGTTTCAAGATTTGTTTGTCAGCCTCAGTTGTGTTAAAGATAAAGTGAAATGGTTAGCCTCTCTAAGGAGACTTTTAACCTCTGTCTGTTCCTTCTCGCTCCTGTTTCTTGCCCCCTCTTCTTACTTGACAGCACTGACCTGGCATCAGTAGGATGAATGCTTTCGAGTTCTTTCTCTAGAAGTAAAGTGTGATTGTTGCAAAGCTGTGTCATTTCTCTTCCACCCTATCCTTCAGATAAATAAGGATTCTTTTGTGGCTTGTGGAGTCAAGATTTTATCTATGGTCTCAGAGGTTGCTTTTTTATTTCTCTGTTAAAAATTGGACCCCTGCTCTCGGAGTAGGATCCTCACAGGTGGCCCTGTAAGCTCCGTGTTCTAACCAGCTGAGCTGATTGATTTCATGAAAAAACATTCAGTGACATAATGAATATTCAACCTCATGCTTTATAATGGACTTAGATATCTTCAAGCATGTCTTAAAATTAAACAACCAGCTTCTCAGAGTTACTCCAATATGAATAGTAGGACACGGGAAACTCTAGAAAGCATAAAATATGTTTACATTTTCTGAATAAGTCTACTTCTTTAAATAAGTTATTTCCTTTTATAAAGTTTTCTTGTTTATGCTCAGAGAATTGTTCAGGGAATCTATTTTTAAGATGAGATTATGAGTATAATAATAAATATAAAAATGGTGATGACATCCACTTGCTACTACAGCATTTTAGATTAGAGACATCCAGATGTATTTTCTGTTACTTGGCAATTAGGTAAATACTGTACTTGAACCAGAGTGTTGCAATGATATATTAGAAAAAAATATGACCTAATTAATAATCCATTTAAGTAAAAATGAAAGGCATCCATAGTAATAAAATCACATAACCATTTTTTTCTTAATCTTCATAAATTTTTAAAATTTTATATTTTCATACAATATATATGTACATACATATATGTATACTTGCAACTCACAAAAATCTTTTCAATCCCTTAAATGGGTACATGTGCAAGAAAACTGGAACAATCATTTGTGAAATTTTCCCATGTAAATGCTAAAGTGCATTTCATATGTGACTAGTCTATGTTAGCGATGTGCTGGGGTGCCCCTCTCACGTTCTCCCCTTTTCTTTATGTTCAGAGAATTTGGATGGAGAGACCCAGAACTTCCTGAAGTGATCCAGATGTTGCAACACCAGTTTCCTTCGGTCCAGTCAAATGCTGCAGCCTATTTACAACACCTCTGTTTTGGAGACAATAAAATTAAAGCTGAGGTAAGTGCTACTTGGCTCCTCAAATGTGCATTTGGTGTCAGTTCATCATCACTTAGGTTTTCAGAGTAATATTAAAAGGGGAAAGGTGAGAAAAATAAAAGTCATGTTTTCAAAATTTCTATCTGCATTTAAGACCGAGGACGCGTCCTCTCTGTCTGGCTTTCATGCCTGCGTCTTCCTTTCAGCTTGGAACGCTGGGAAGTGGAGGAGCAAAGATAAATAAGTGCTTGTGTCCACAATACAAGACTGTACAGTGCTGTACTTACAGGCGATTAGCGTTCCTCCTCCCAATTCCACCTCTGGAGTCCTCTCTCCCTAGAAACCCTCAAGAACTACATAGCATCCTTAGTTGCCTCCTAGATTACAAGATCACTGCAGTTGACAGATGCAGCATCTGTCCTCCCTGGAAAATTTATTGATAAGATGGGAGCTTCAGGCAGCTTCACATGCAAACAAGCATTTGGAGCCGTTGCTAGTGGTGCCGGGTTCTACAGCGGCACCGTGTGCTTCCTGCGGAGGCAGCTGACGGCGCCCTCATATAAACATGGTGCTATGCGCTCTGTATTTGGAGGGACTTCAAGTGCATTCATGTGGTGCCTGTTATTTCTGGAAAATCATAGTGGTCAGCGCAGCCAATTCTGAGTGTTTTAGACAAGGGACAAGCATTTGCATATAAGCAGCTGAGTAATCAAAATTTTAAAAAAGATTTCATAAGCTATAAAGAGTCATCTCCATAGCATGGAAGCAATTTGAAGCTGAGTCTCAATTAGTTTAAGAAAGGAAAGAAGCAACTTGAAGATATAATTACAATTTATTATAGATTTGCCTGCTTGCACTGGGATGTATATAGCTGAGCAGCCTCTCATCTTTTCTTCCTTCTCTCTTCCACTGGGATTGCGAAGGACTTGAGTCAGCTCCCGCTTAACAAAAAGTCCTATTTGTTTGAATATAGCACAGTGTTTCATAAGCAGGTGTGACTTTACCCCCAGGAGACATTTGGCAACATCTGGAGCTTTTTTTTGGTTGTCATGCTAGAGAATTGAGGTGGTGCCATTAGCATCTTATGGGTAGTGGGCTGGAGAGTGGGCACGGGGCAACCCCCCAGCAAAGTGAATAGTGCCAGGGTGAGATAGAGAAATACTGTCCACCTAAAATACATTTACAGTGTCAAGAAATATCACCTTCTAAGATGATCTAAAAATAAAGTTATATCACCACTGTCCCATTGGAAATGATGCTTCTCTGTTTTTAATAGAAGACAAATTGGCCATCCAACATGGAGGACCAACTCCTGGTCAGGGTCACGCAAGGTCATTTTTGGAAGACATCAACTTTAAGGGTTTCCCTGACCTTGTGAAAGCCTCTCATTCCATTGTTGGCATGAACTTGGTTCAGAAGGGTTGTGGTATACCACAAAAGTAGGTTGGGTTCTGACCCAGAGCATGGTTCTCATTTCAAGATTGTAACACACAGATACCAAGAGGGAATGAAAAAGTGGGTCACATACTGAAACTTACAGGGGTGAGCAGGGTGACCCCCCAAGCAGAACATGATTGGAGAAAGGAGGCATATGAAGGTGGTTCTGGGTGGTTATATAATGGGGCTGGGGTGAGGTTCTCACATGGGATAGGGGCCTCTGGTTTGAGCCTCCACCTGGTGCTGAAAGGAGACACACCTGAGCTTTCTTATCAGCTGGCTCAAGGGGTGGCTTAAAAGCTGTCAGAAGCCAAACATCAAAAAATGGAGTCTTGACTCTTGATTACAAGAAGCCTTGTGGGATGACACAGGAGAAATCTGAAGCCACTGGTCCAACTATCACTGTCTGCATGATCCAGGGCCTGGCTCATAGCCTTCAATAGCACTGACCCCAGCAGCTAGCAGTAGGCTTGTGTGTGGGCACATCAGAAGCACCTCCAGTACCATGTAGACAAAAGGGGGCAGGATGGATGGGTGACCACAAACACACCAGTGTCCAGTAGGCATGTCCAGCAGGCACATCCTGGTTCCCTGCTCACTCACTGTGTCTCCTTGAACAAACTGATGATAAAACTTAGTCTTTTGAGAAGATGGTACCTGTGTTATGGAGTCTTTGTAAGAACTGAATGACTTAGTGCATGCAAACTGCTTAGCAGTACAGTAGTCATTCATTTTCTTTCTTGGTCAGGAACACAGTTAAGATTCTTCAGATACTATTTTGTGTCATATGTATGCATTTGGCTGTGTGTATACAAGTGCTTATTTTTTTATTTATTATTTTGCTGCGGGTGCCCTTGAAGTTGCCTGGGTTCGCTCTTACTGCTCGGAGACCCTTCTGACAGACCCTTCTGCAGTGTTTCACATACAGGATGTCAGTCCTCTGTTCCTCCTCCCAAAGGCCCCCCACTGCCAGGATCTCATGATAAGGTTCTCCCCATACCTACAAGGCTGGGATGAGAAGGAAGGAAAAAGGATGGGGGGACATAACCAGTTGATAAATTAAGAAAGTGAGATTGAAGTGGCTAAAAGCCCAAAGAGCTGGGAACATGCAGAATGCGTAAATAAAATACACAGTGAGTCTTCAGTCACAGAGAGCACATGTGTGCATGCATGGAGAGATGTGTGACTTTGATGGGGATTTTGCACAGACCTATTCTGTCCTTCTAACTCAGGGCCCAGACCATTTAGCAAAGGTTCTCCCATTGTGATGGATGGCTGCCTGTCATGTTTTCATCTACAGGTATTGATTTTTGTAATTACCTGTTGTCCAAATACTAATCTTGCAGGCACTAACCTTTCCAAATTTACTCAGTTCTCTAGTCTTCCTGTTGCATTTTATTGTATTGATTTAGCCCCTCAGTCTACATTTCATTATTGGTATTGACTTTGCTCACACAATGGATAGGCCATTGAGCAAAAGGAAGAATTAAATCTCCCAACTGTGGAAGGTCATCAATCATACCTTTCTCTCTCCTTATTATAGTGCTTGGTACAATTTTCATATAATGAACCCAAGAAAGTCAGTTTTGTTCCAAATGATGCCAGATCTTAGAGGCACAATATTGAGATTCATTTCCATAAATCAGAAGATGAAAGCCCTGCCCCTCACTTTTCCTATTGGTCTAGTGAACTTGGATTTGAAGCACTCTTCCCATTCTCCTCCCAGTGGAGGTGGAACTGAGAGATGCCGTGGGGTGTGGCCAGCTCTGCAGCTACCCATGACTAAAGTAGAGCCTGCAATCCATGATGTGCCCTGGCCTAGGGCCCAGTGCTGTACAATATGGGATAGGAGAGTCTCACACAAACCAGACTTCAGAGCCAGACAAGATGGGAAGAAAAGCATTAAGGAAAAATTGAAGCAGGTTAGGGATAAAAGGGGTGGGCCATTGCTGTGGACATTGACAAGTCTGTGCAGCTTTTTCTCATAGGCTATGAGTATCTGATGTGGAGGTTAGTCTCCTGCTTTAAGGGGCAGCGGTGGGACACAGACAGATGTAGTACTGTTAAAACTATGCCTGACACCTACAGTGGTTCCTCCACTGTTGGGAACATAACAAGTTGAGCTTTAAATAATGTAGAGTTACTCTACTACACTGCTGGTGGGAATGCAAACTGGTCCAACCACTATGGAAAGCAGTGTGGCAGTTCATCATACTACTAAAAATGAAACTCCCATATGATCCAGCAATCCCACTCCTAGGAATATACCCAAAAGACAAAAAACACTGATTCAAAAGAATACCTGTACCCCTATGTTTACAGCAACACTATTTACAATAGGTAAGACCTGGAAACCATCTAAATGCCCCAGAACAGATGATTGAATCAAGAAGTTGTGGTACATATACAAGATGGAATACTATTCAGCAATTAAAAAAGACAAACTAAAGTCATTCATAGAAACACTGGATGGAGCTAGAAGGGATTATGCTTAGTGAAATGAGTCAGAAGACAAAAGAAAAATACCAGATGGTTTCACCCCTAGGGGGGATATAAAGGAACCAAATTATCAACCAAGGAAAAGAATAATAACAATAAAAAAAATGACAAGGACATATTGGGGACACTTTGTAGGGGGAGGGGATGGTTGGAAGGCAGAAAGAGCACAAGGGACTGAGGTGATGGTGCACGGGTGAAATGATGGTGGAAAATCCATGGGGATCACAATTGCTTTCAAAAATATATAAATAAAGAAAAAAAAAAGAATTTAGAACAACACCCAAAGCAGACAAAATGGGGGCGGGGGGTAATTTTAAAATTTTTCTATAAAAGGAGAATGGGAAAGGTAGGAAAGTAGAGATTGGTTGACATGACCTACCAGTAGTCTGAACTGAGTCACCAGGGTGTAAGTTGAAAGAAAAGTCAGAGCAACCAATCTGCATCTGTTCTGTTATACACAAAACATGGCAGCCTAACTCCATCCCGAAGTCCCAGGAACTCCCCATACAGGAAATCAGGTTCACAGCATGCTAGGAGTTGTAGTTCTTAGCACCTGAGCTCTCTTCCATGTTAAAATGGAGATGGAGACTAAAAAAGGACGTTTATTTATGCTCAGAGTTTGCACTCTTCTGTTCCTCTACCATGAATAGACATGAAAACTTGCTCATGTCTGTATTAAAGATGTGTTTAACAGGTGCCTAAATAGCAATCACTTTTTAGTATTTTGCCTAAGTTCTTTCTTCATTCTTTCCTTCACTAAGAACATTAAGAATATTCCATTGATTTGAGAATCATATTGAGTGTCTTTATGGGTTTTATTTCTGCTCTCCCTCATGCATTTTCCCCATTTCTTTTCATGCACACATCTGTAAGCTCACAGGTGGGCACCCCATTGTCCCACCTAGGCTATCACCCACACAGAAGCGTATGTGTGCCAGTGTGCTCCATATGGTGGTGTTCAAGTTATCAGGTCTCCTAGATATAAAAAAGCATTTGCACTTTTTCAAATGACAAAATAGGACTCTTGTTAAACTTTAATTTTTAAAATATTTTATTAGATACATTTTAAATATTAAATTCAATTCTATAAAAGTTTTAAATTTAGAACAATTCCATTAAATCAAGCTCTTGCCAAAGATCTGTTTTGGGATGGTAGAGTTTTGCTCTGCTACACTACTATTCCTCATCATTTACACTTTGAAGTGATTGTCAGCTAAAGGAGACTGTGATTCTATTCCAAACAAATGTTGAAACATACAGAGTCAACCACTAGTATTTGGGAAGTTAGAATCAAAGAATAATTCACAGCTGCCAACATAAACAAGCTCATAAACTTGTTCAAACGCTTAATACACTGATGTTATGTGATCGTGGAATTAATGAGTGTATTCATTAGATAGCCTTTGATCAGCTATACACTTTCAGACTCTGTTCTTGGCCCTGATAATACTTAAACAAAACAAAACAGTAGAAGGGAGGCAGAGTAAACAGGGACATGTATCTATTACCTGTCGGATGGAATACTAGCATGTAGAAAACACAGCCTTGCAATCGGGTAGAGGGTAGTGTGTAGGGCTGAGGTGGGGAGGGTGCAAAGCTATTTTATATAAGGCAGTGAAGAAAGTCATGTGAAATAGAACATTTGGGCAGAGCCCAAAGGCATGGAGAGAGAACCATGCAGTTAGTTATCTAAGAAAGAATGTCCCACACAAGAGTAAACTAGCAAGTGCCAGGCAGGGTGTACTTGTCAGTGCTTCAGAGGTATGTGTGCTTCCTATGGCTGCTGTAAGAAAAGGGCTACAAACTGTTTGGCTTCAAATAACAGAAATTCATTCAATTCAATAATGTGCATTGGGGAGCTCTGGTGATTGTGAGGGCCCTGTTCTTGATGGGGAAAGAAAGATTAACATCCTGAACTAAACAATGAGGCAACAGGGCCAGGGATGACAAGGAGAGGGAAGGAGAGCCCACATTGAGGAAGGGACTTAGGGAGTAGCAATACCTTAGGGGTTGGTAATGGCATCCTCTTTGGTCAGGGAAAAGACAGTAGCATCAGGAGTGGTGATTAGTTTTTCTGGAATAGGAAAATATCAAAGAGATTGTGGGTTAAGCAAGACCTCCTTCTCAATCTTCTTGGGTCTTCATTGTCCTCAGCTCAATTTAAATAACAAAGTAGGGCATCTTCTCTGGGAATCTTGGGATGATCTTATTTGAGCTCCTTCTTCTAGCCCCAGAGGTCACAAAACAAAACTGTCCCTGATCATTAGTTCCGGGAACCAAGTTCAAAGAGACCCTGTTACCAGGCACAGGGTCTAAAATCTATCACCAGGTCCAAGCCTCTTTCATGCTTCTGGGTCCAGTCACCAACCACCGCAAATGAAAACAAAAGAGTCCTTTGATATAGCCAAGGAATAAAACAATTCACTCTAACCAGCAGGGAAGAGGGGTTGGGAGAACCAGCAGGGGAGAGGAGAAGGGCCAGCTGGGAGGGTGTGAAGTGGAGCAGGAGCCCCAGGGTCACTGCTGCTGAGGTCAGGGACTCCCTCCACTCTGAGGGGGTGGGGCAAATTCCCCTGCCCAGCAAGGTGGCTGCCTTCCATGCAGCTCCCACAAAAAGGAGAGGGGCTCATGAGCATCCCTCCCTATTAAAGGCTCCCAAAGAGGCCGCTCAACTCCACCTCCTTCCCAGCAGCTGCCTCACTCAGGACTTCACAGGCAGAGTCCAGACCAGAAAGCTGTGCAGGCTTGTCCCTCCTGCTTAAGCAGTGTTCAGACATCAGGGAACCTGGCCCAGTTCTTGTTAGAAGACAATAGAGGCTACAGAAGACCCTAGAGGTACAGTTCCTTTCCATGAAGAAGCTGATCTGGAGAACTGGGAGCCAGAGGAGTCAGCTTGGGTAAAACTGGACTTAACCATAGAAACAAACACAGAGTGTGTTAGTGTTGACAAAATAAAGGGAAAATGACACCGTCTAGTGTCAGTTCAGCCTCTCAGCTGATTGGTAACTGTGTGAGCAGAGCACAGGGAAAACTAGGACAGATGACAGTCAGCCATAAGGGGCAGGACCACATTCAAATTCCTGGACTCTTCAAGAAAGACAGACCAGGCCAGGAGAAGAAACTCCTGGTGCAGGGAATTTGCACACATTGCTGCAGGGCTGTGGCAGCTCAGGAAGCGGGCTTCAGAAGATGCAGCAAGACACTGCCCACTAGGGGCAGCAGAGAGCTATAGCCATCTCCTGCAAGGTCTCTGTAGGCTGGGGCCCTGCCTGTACCACCTCAGTAGTCACGGGTTCTGTCCTCAGCAAGACTACAGTCAGAGACAGCTTTAGGGGCTGCCTGTGTGAGGAGAACATCTCTTCTTCTCCCATTACCCCCTCCAATAGCAAAAGGAGAAAGGACAGAGGACGGGGAGAAAAGCACACCAGGGAAATAGCTGATGATGGGTTCTTGGAGATGGGAAGAGTGAAATGTTGAAGCTGTAAAATGAACAGGCTTCATCCTGTATCAGGAGAGAAGACCATTTTAATAGCCAATAGTGAATGAAATTTAAAGAATCAACCCAACATTGTGCTGAAATGCAGCCAGCCTGCAGTGAGTGTGCGATTAAACCCCCAGGTACAGAAGGTCTATTTGCATGGTAGCGACAGTTCAGAGAGTAGGCTTTGAATCTAGGTCATGGCTCAGGAACAGTGATACAGTGGGTAATTTTCTATTCTCTTGGAAATTTCTTTGAAGGGTTTGCTGCAATTGGTTTTGGGTTATTTTGACTTGATTTCTTCATGGGATCATGCTCTCCTATTTTAATGGTTATCTTTTTATCTGCTCTTCCGTAAAATGGTTTGTAAATTCTTTATGATAACTAAAGAAATGAATAACCTATTAAATATCAGTGCCTTTGCATTTGTGTCACAGCCTCTATCCTAGTTTTGTTGTCTTGGCATATTTCTGAATGATTATTGCCTATGCCCAATCTGAGAAAAGACCTAATCCCTCCCTTAGGAAATCATCCCATTCTCCTCTGGGTTCTTCTATGCTGGGAAATAATCAAACAAGCATCAGACAGATTGAAAAGAGATAATGCCAAGAATAATTTTGATAAAGCATGTACAGCTCCTGTTTACATGGGAGAGACTCACCAGGACTGGGTAGTATTGGCCACCTTCTTAAAAAGCTTAGCAAAGACAGAGGAGGTGGTGGAAAAGGAAGTTCAGTTAGGAGTTTACTTGGGAAAGTGTAGCAAGCAAATGACTGCCTTCTCCACTGAAAAGAAATAAGGAAATTAGATCTCCTGGGAGAGGCCCCTGCAGAAGTTTACATGTGAATACCAACACTGCCTCCACTCAGTCTTCACAGCCTCTTGCCAAAAAGCCATATTTTGGGGTGGCACATTTTTTGCTCCCCAATGGGGGTATAGTCAAACTTTATGTATAAACTAAATTTCTTCAACTAGCATATCCAGTTGTTTCCTTTTCTTTAGTCTTTAACCCTGGTCTCTGTCCTCCTGCTGATTCACCACCATTTGACCTTATTTCCAAGTGAGACTTTTCCCCTCCAAACAGTCTTTAGGTTTTCCTGGCATAAGAAGGAAAGAGAACACTTTCTGAAAGTGCAGGGAGAAACAGCATTGTCTTATTATTCCATTTTAAGGAAACTCAACCTCTGTTCAAACTGATCACTTTTCCAACTTTACTAAGATGATTGTTCATTTCATTCTACATTCAGTTTTCAGCCTCCTCTATCTTGCAGATGTGCTAGTGACCTCACTGCAGGCGGCTTACAGGAGCCATCTTGAAAATGTTTCACTCCCTGTAAGTGGTATCCGGGAAGACAAGAGCCTCCCAACTGGCACTGTAGACTCACATGACTGAATGTGTGTGCACGTTTCTAGCTCAGTCTCATTTCAGTCATTCAAGATGAAATTTTTATGGAAGAAATGGGTCTTTATCCCCAAACCATACCAGAGGTAGTATCACATCTCTTCCCTTTTAGTTGTATTTCATCCTCACACATGAGTCTTACAAGCTTCAAGAAAATCTGGAGGTGGCCGTTATGTGGTTACTTTTCATGTTCGGTAGCTTTAGTACCCTTTTTATCCAAATTCCTAACAGAAATGAAATTTAAAAATTATTTTGCTAAGAGCTCTTCAAAATTCAAATTCCTTTTCCAGCATTTGCAACCCTTCATAATTAACTTCCTTCTTGAATAAAATGTAAAACACTAAGTAGTCATTACATCTTTTGTTATTTTATTTAATTGTATGTATGGAATGATATTTGCATTTTCTTTGAATCTATATAGACTTTCAATTTTAAAAAATTATTTGAAAGAATCTTATGAATGAAAATGTACTTTCTCTTTGAAATAGTAGTGTATAAATTGTTCAGGCTCCCCTGGGCAGCTCACAAATTCTTGTTAACTCCACATGCCCCTGGGTGATAGCAGTGGGTGGAACTGTAGCCATGGGGGGACCAGGACTGGTGTGTCCTGTTGCTTTGTGCACACCAGGAAAGGCAAAGGGTGCCCCCATGGGAGTGCTGAGCACCCAGCTCAGTGTTCTACTGACTGGGAGCCTGGTCCCCACACCTTCCCTGGGAGTTTCAGTCTGGAAGGGAGACAGTACTTGCTACCAAGCACAGTGATGGAATCTGCTGTCTGGGGCTGGTGGCCAAGGAAAATAGAGGCAGGTAAATGAGAGCTAGGATGCAGGGACAGTGCTCTTCATGGGAGGGGTAGCTGCACCCTGATACTACAGTCTGAGAACAGAGGTCAGAAATTGCATTGTAGGTGCTTAGAAAATAAAAGATGTGAGAAATGGAAGCTCCTCTATATCACTTTGTGCCCCAGTAAAATTGCACACACCTCACCCACGCCTGACCCTCCTTTTGATTCTCAGCTGCTGGCCTTTGCATTGCTCTGTCTCAAGCCTTCAAGCAGGGTTCTCCTTCCTTGTTCACTAGGGAGAAGCAGTTTTATTTTCCCTACTGGGCCCTCTTTCACATATAATGCAAATATACTCTCAACTTTGATGTTTTATATAGATTTTTACTACATTCACAGGTGATGGAGACGCATACCAAGAACAAAAGGTTTCCCTCATAAATATCAGCCTTCCATTTCTTTTACATCCTGTTGATGCCAATAATGTCACAGAGAAATGGTGAATTGGTGGCTTGTATATTTGAGCAACAAGCTTCCCTTTGCGTGTCTCGTAGAGTTCTCCTTTCAAGATGGAGCCATTTGGGGACTCCTGGTGATGAGTATAGTTGGGAGGCAGGGGTGAAAAATGTTTGTACATAATAGGGTGCTAAAGTTACAGGCTGGAACACCCCACCCATTGTAAGAAATACTGTAATTAAACCACAGGAGAAAGAGCTCTCTCCACAGGGACCCTGAAATCTCATCTAAGTTCTTCTATTAAAAGATGCCTCTGAATTCATGTTCCACTAATGGTTCTCTCTTCCTGCTGATCATGAGGTGTCCCAGTTACCCCTTCTCCCCACTTAGACACGTCCAATCGTGTCAGGTGTCCATTAGAAATAATTCTACTCAGTGACTTGCCTGCAGCTGGGACACTCAGGCCTCGTTTTCTCCTCTAGTTGTTGGTGCCTGCATATGGATTGCCAGGTGCCTACAGGAGGCCATAGCAGTGCCCATCAGCCACCCACCCTCAGCGTTAACATTGCTCTGAGCCCTCACTCCTGGAGTCACACTCCACAACTGACACCCTGTCACCATACTTCACTGAGTTCTGCTACCCCAGCCAGCCACTCTTTCTCCTTTGAATGGATTCCCTAGTTCTTTGCATCTCTCTCCCCGCTCACCTGTTTCGTGGTAGATTTTTCAAAGCCTGAAGTATGCCCAAAGTGATAGGAAGCCTCTGTACATCCTTATTGAGTGTCATTTTTTATATGGATCTGAATCACAGCAAAATAAAGCAGATATTGTCTAATTTTATTTATGTCCTCAACATTTTACCAGCAGCTAAGGCCCTTTTGCAAAGTAAAGTAATATAGTCACAGGTTCCAAGAATTTGGATGTGAACCTCCTCTGGGAGGGGTATACTTAACGTCAGCCCTTCTACTTTGATTAGAAAAACATGAAAGCCTTGGAAGAAAACAAATCAGAATTGCTGTTCTTTACCCCCCCCCGCCCCCTACAATGTTCAATGACAATTTAAATATTTATGCTTAACTCCACTGATTTGGAAAAGACTCTGATGGAGGCCCAGGAAGAGATGAGACACAGATCTTAGGAAAAGATGTTAAATTCCATTCATGTAAAGGCAAAAGGAGCCACATGTGGGAAGTGAGCAGCTACGCTCAGGCAACCCTTACAGGTTGGGAGGCTCCCTGACTCCCTGACTCTTCCAAGCTGAGGCTTTTTTTTTGGGAGGGGATGCCGGGGGGAAGACTGGAAAACCATATTTGCTGGGTTTATGCATATATACTGGGTTAGCTGGCCACAAAATTGGAGGTTGTTTCAAGAGGGAATGGAAAGGTAGCTGCTCAAAAAGTGAAGGTAATTTCATACCAAGATGACCCAGATGTATCATAGTGAGTTTACGTTCCACTAACCCATGAGGGAACGGAGAAGGTAAAAATGAGAGCCAAATACAGTTATGACTGTATAAACCAAGGGAGAGCCCCTCTGCCAGCCATGATCCAGCAGTTTCAAGATCAAAATAAGATGGACTTTTGAGGAGCGTGCCAGTGATATCAACATTAATAAAGGAGATGGTAGAAACTGCTCCCCTGGCTCACATACCCTCCCTATACAGAAGACTTATTTGATCAAGCAGTCAGCTGTTCTGGTTGACTTTGTAGATTTTCAGCATCTAAAATTTGTTCTCCCAATGACTTTGACCATATCCAATGTAGTTCAAGCTCACCAGGAAGCATATTCGGCGCCATGGATTCCAGTGTTGTCATTGATCTGGAAAGTCTTTGTTTCTCCACTGCTGATTTCTGAATGGAAAAAAGAGAAAAGTCAATCTGGATTTGACTTTACCTAAGAGTCCATACATCTATCTTAACAGTTCTTTCACAAGGATATGATAAATCCCTGCCTGTGCCTGATTCCCCCCATGGGACTCACATTTTCTGATGATAAAAGTTACCCTGATATATAGCCCTAATGGTATAATGAATGATGCATGGGCTACCAGAGAACAGGCCAGCAGAATTGGAATTGGCGTGACTCCTGACAAGGTAGGGCTGGCTGATAAGTTGCAGAATTTTAAGGAGTGAGCCAACAAAAGAAATTTGAAGAATTTGAGGATAGTTCTACACTGCTGAAAATATGTCCCTTTTGCAACTATACATGAATGAGAAGCATAGTCTTGCTAGAACTTCTTGGATCCTGGAGAAATCTTATCTCATATTTGGTGGTATTATTGTCTCTTTGAGGTAAAAAAGGAAAGGAAAAGAGAAAAACAAATCAAGTTACTACTGAAGATGGATCCAAACAATAAGAATCTGTCAAGGTCTTCAGTAGATAAGAGAGCAGAGGACTTACTAGGATAATCTTAGATGCCTAAAATCCACAGCTTTTTTAACCTAAATATTGGTAAATACCCAAGGATATTGCAGTTCCTTAAAAGCCTGTGGGGGCATCAGGAAGACAACCTTAAGGCTTTGAAAATACTAGGTGCCACATTCACCATTAGATCTTTATGTTTTGAGAGACAAATAGTGACTTCTTGTTGGGCACTGAAAGGGGTTTCTTGCCTTCCTTGGGGCCTTTTGAGACCTGAAATTCCTGTTAGACCTTTCAGAATGTCAGAAGACCTTGACATAAGGAAAGGTTCTACCCAAAACTACTCTGATTAAGTGCCAACGTTTGTTCCAGAACACCCTGTTTGTTTATACCAGAGTGGGGACCCCTAGAGGCAGGACTAGTTGTGTCTCAGAACCTGGGTTTCCCTCCTTATCTCTCCTAGTGCTTCATCCTCCTGATATCATAGGACAGAGAACCTATGATTTCTTTTCAGAACAACAACAGAGCTTGCAGACAAGAGCACTAAAATCGTGGAGAATGAACACTAAGGGAAGGCTACCTTCTTCCAACCAAGTATTTAGAAAAGATAATATTAACACAAAACCAAACCCCCCCCCCCCCAAGCACTTCTTCCAAGTTAGCCCGGTTGTCTACTTTTGAATCATCATCTGAAAAGATGCTGCTTATAGAGTCTTAGCATTACTTGCGCAAACAGGGTCAGTCATCCACTGTGCAACTAGCATCTTAAAAAGACTTTGTCTTCGTCCTTGATGTTATCTGAACAGAGGCTCACTTAACAGTGACTCGTGGGCAGTGGCCAGTGGGATTAGCTATTGAGTCAAGAAAATGGGGAAAAATTAGTGCCCTTTCTTTGGTACTTCTTTGTGCATAGTGGATGTTATGGTTGCCTTCGTCCTCCTGGATAGACAGTGGGCCAGGAGACATAAGCACACCCCACCAGCAACAAAAGAGTGAGCAGATTTTCATAGTATCTCTCTGAGTTTCCGAAGACAA
This sequence comes from Galemys pyrenaicus, assembly GCA_019455555.1. NCBI lineage: Eukaryota > Metazoa > Chordata > Mammalia > Eulipotyphla > Talpidae > Galemys > Galemys pyrenaicus. Next base: position 557,872 of record JAGFMF010011402.1, read on the forward strand.
CATTTCCCTCTTTTTTGCTCATTTCCCCCTTTTTTGCTAGACTTCCAGACGCTAGGCTTAATTTTTCTGCAATAAATACCCTAAGAAATGAATCAATAGATGATAATTTGTTTTGCAATTTAGATTTTCCATCTTAATGTCTTAAAACCTGAAGAGTGACAGTGGAATGAGAAGATTTTGAATTATGAATAATCTTCCTATTGTTCTGACTTCTATCTGTCTCTACCATTTAGCCCAAGTTCATCTAATGGAAATTGGATATTCAACCATGGGCCTGCATACCACACTATTTCACAGACTTTTCTATGGCTTTTTGAATTAAGGAAAACAAGACATCTGCATATCTATAATTAGCTAATATATTCAGCGTTGGCTCCTATAAACAAGATGCAGGTGTATGTGCAACAGGAGCATCTCCTACCTAGTGTTGGCTTCCACTGGTGGGAAAATCATTCTCCTATCATAACATGAAATGATAAAGTTAGAAGAAAATTAAGTTTTAAATGCCCACAACATTGGGTGACTTTGTATTATGGTTGTGTGATTTCCTATGGCCCTGACCATCTCCTCTTGGCCACAACTCTTTGTCTTCAAGGACTAATTTTCTTGGCCTTTGACATTTCTCTTGAAATGTAGACTGAAAATTGCTGGCTTTATTTTAGATTGTCAAAGTTTACAGTCATAGTCTGTGAAAGAAACAAAAATAGTACAAGCACCTGCTGAGAACCTGGTACCCCCTCACCTGGGATTCAGCATTGAACACACCAGGCAAGTTTTCTGCTGTCGAAGTGCTCACATTACTATGGGTGGAGGTGGGACAGAAAATCAGCAAGTATGTATCAGAAATACACCAGGTGGTCAGTGGGAGCTAAGGAGGAATCCAGGGTTGGGGAGATGGACCAAGGTGGAGTGGGAATGTAGATGGAGGTCTATTTTTGATAGTTCATCAGGTTAAGTGGACACTTCGACCAGGGAAAGAAAAATACTCTGCAGATGGCTCAGGAAGGAGAATGACCAGGCTCCTCAGGACTTCCCAAAACCCAAAGGCACTGAAGCCAGAAGCAAGAGAGAGGGAATGGTGAGCAGTAGCGGCAGAGAGCAGACAAGGGCAGATGTACAGGTCCAAAGGCCAAGGTAAATGATATGAAGGGATGGCGCTCATTTGAGGATCTGAACCAGGAGCAAAAAGATCCAATTATGTGTGTTAAAAAACAAAAAAAATCTTGGGGCCTCCCTGTTGGCGCAGGGGGTTAAGTAGCAGTACTATGAACTTATCCATAATCACCGTAGCACAAGTTCAGTCCCCAGGCAGGGATGTGACCCATGGGGCGAGGCAGACCTCTCCTGTCTCCCCCCTCAGCAGTGTATTTCAGTAGATCTGCCTGTTCTGCTCCCCACTCTATCTCTGGTGAATCCTCTCTCTCACACACACACACACACACACCTTTGGCCTGTACCTCTGTTCTTGTGTGCATAAATAAATAAATAAATCTTTTAAAAAACCAAAAATGATCTTGACTGCTATGTGTGCAAGATTTGAAGATAAAACAAAATTGTACCCAAGACCCACCCCCTTTATTAGACCTACGCAGCAACCAGCTTACTGAACCTGGGGAGTATAACCTTTGCCTGCCTTCTAGTGTGGAGAAGGTTTTATGCAAGACACAAATAACTTATTTAACAATCTTTAAAGCATTCAAATACAAGCCAAGACATTTTAATATCTGATACTCTTTTCAATGTATAACTAGAAAATCAAATAAGACAGGAAATAAGGAAATGACTTTTTTAACCTGGGATTTCATATGTTGAAGATGTTTTGAAAACTTTGTTGATAAGCTGTTCTGAGAGCTATAGTCTGAAAATGGAGTAAAATCAGCATTTTATTTATTATTTATAACTCGAGTTTTAGATATTTAATATGACACACCCCAGGACTGAAGATCTTTGAATAGAAATGATTAAGAAATTATCTTCTCAATCATATTGGCTATTTACTAGAAGGTAGAATGTCTATAGGCAGGTCTTTTGAATACAATGATGAGTTACATGAAGAAAGAAAATCAATGCTACCAGAACTTAAAGAAAAATAAAATAATTGAAAGAACTGAATAAATATCATATGGGTGGGAGAAGGAGGTGCAAGATTTCTCAATTGATTTCTTTCAACTATTTATGCAAATTTATACATAGATTTATATATCTGTTATATACTATAAAATTATAATGTAGAATTATAAACATGTGATTTAGAGCTACCAACTTACAAAATGTTTTAGGAGAGCTGTTATGCCCCCAGAATTTCTGAACTAACTGTCCTTGTGACGTCTAGATTTGAGACTCCTCCTTCAAGGATGACACGTGGCTTTAGGATGCATTGTATCGCACTTATGAGATTTCTTAGTAGATAATTTTTAAATTTCAAAGGTCACAGATGCATCCAACAGGTGTATTTTCTTATTATTTCAAGACCTAAGTGTGTCATAAATGTTCTGTGGGCTGGTGGATAGACTGAAGACTGAATCATAGTTAATCTATTGAGTGGTATCATGGAATAACTTGTATTTCAAGATGCCATGTTATAATTTCCCTGGTAACAGCTCCCTCTGTTAAATAGAAACATGTGACAGACTAGCTTGACATGTCCCAGTTTGTGGATTCTCAAAAGAACTAACTGGTCAAAGTGGTTAAATCCTCAGGGAGCTCCAAGTGGTGGAAGCTATGGATTCCCCTATCGCTCAATCTCGGGGAGCCCATCCAGCCTCCACCCCTGACGCTGGGGCAGAGCTAATGGTGAATTTCACCAGTTACCTTGCTGGCGCCCAGAGCAAAGGGCTGTCTGAATAGGAAAATCACGGTTCATTTAAACCAAGTGATCGAGAGACGTTGAACACCTCCCGCGCATGTTATGCTCTCTAAATTTGCAGATGCCGGGAAAATGGTCGAGAGTGTTTCCTAAGATAAATTCAGCACAACCCATAATGCTTTCTTTTATGCTTCTCCTCAGATGCATTCTCTTGCCCCATTGCCACGCTTTTCAGTGTTTTTCTCTCTGAAACTATGAGACCATCCTCCACATCCTGCCACCTCAGTTATTTTCCTCACTGACCTGGGATGCACCCAATCTGGTTTCTTCTGGGTGATGCAGCTGCACTTCTGCATCCCGCCACTGGGAGGCGCTCGACGCAGACAAGTCTGCATCTGTGAGCACACCCTCAAACTCCCACTGCTGACCTCCAGAGCCACCATCCATGTGACTAGAAAACTGGGGATTCAGAGTCAAAGAAGCTTTCTATAAGCATGACATTCCCTTTAATGCTGCGCTTCTTTAAAATCCCACAAGTCTTATATTCTACTGATTAGGGTATTCAAGTCTGATGATGAAATATGTGATAATGATAATAGTACTAATACTAACACTATCTCTCCCTCTCAATCACTGGGTAAGTTTAAGGTCTCAGGTGTACAACTACTTAAGAGACACATACCCACCCTCTCACTACTCCTACCAAATGCATAGCCCCACACACAAACATATTAGAATTTAATCAAGTTCTGTGGTGGGAAAATTGGGGTACATGCTGGAGGCACGGGGGTGAAAGAATTTGCCAGAGGCAGTGGAGACAGAGCAGATTATTGAGTATACTGCAAGAAGGGCAGCACGGGGCATAAGAGGCCTCTGTCCTGATTGGGGTTTGGTTTTCAGGAGCTTTTCATGTCTTGGGGAATCGGTCTCTGCTGGCTGCTGTCTTTGGGACATCAGGCTCCAGTAGCCCCCCACAAAGGGTGTTCTGGTACTCCTCTATTGGTTACATGGGCCAATCTCTGGTTCCCATGGCGACTTTATTGATTTCCCTTCTTACCTACTTTATGTCTTCCAGAAATGTTCTGTGAGCAAAGTGCTAAGCAAGTTCTGTGGACCAAATCGTAACTCTATTAAATATACCCCAACATATTCTACACTGTACAGCTCACCAGTCTTCAGACTTCCCAAAAGTTACGTCAGTTGTTCTTTCTGGAAAACATCACACGCTCTCTTCCCCAGGAGGCCTGTGTGCTGACCTGCTGTGGGATTCATAGCCTCTGATTTGTTCTTGGGTTTCTCCCTTGCTGGCCCTGAGCCTCTCCAGGAATGTGGACCAAGGCTTAATAAATATCAATTGAACTGAAAAAGCAACTTCTTTTCTTAACTAGTATTGAGTCCAGTAAATACTGGGTATGTGAACACATATCTTTTCAGAAGCTGTAGTAGAAACAAATACATTTGCATAACAAAGAAGCACTTAAGCAAATTTTATATTGTGTCATTTTATAATCAGTATAAGTCTTGATATAGTTTAAATGTTTTAAATATAAGATTTTAAACTTGAAAATAAATGCATAGGAAGATGTTCTTGACATATCTATAATCACTCTTTGTGGTATAATATATTACATTACTTCACCACTTATTATTTGTTGTAAATATAGGTAATAAAATAATTTTTCTGTTCCTCCAATGTCTGTATGTAGCATAATTTTATATTTTAGGAAGATGTTATTTTCCATTTTGTGATAACACTGTTCCAAGTATGGGTTTATAATGCAGATGAAGGTGTGTGTTTCATCAAAGCTTTGCCATCTGCCAGTCAACCAGAAATCACTGTTGTGATGCACTTGCTCATTAAAAGTGACTCTTTGCCACTTGTGACCATCTTGGAAAGACCTATCTTTCTCCTTACCTGCAAAATGGTTCTGGAGTTTGACTACTCCGTAGCCCTGGAGGGTTCATAACTCACATCTCAAGCTGCCTCATTTCTTGAACCTGTAACATCTCAGTGTCCCTGCTTCTGACTTTGGTCCCTCCTGTCTGTGTCCACCTGGCATGTATTTCCCTTGGTAATTCCATGCTTTCTCCACCACATCTTTGTCTTTGTCAAGTAAACCCAAAGCCCTTACAGTGGCTAACAGTCCCCAGACCACCATATAGTCCTCCCGCCTCCTTGCCTCCCCTCCTTCCTCCCTTCACTCTGCTCTTATCACACTGCTCTCCTTGCTCTTCCCTGGGACCCACATGTTGTTTGGTTTGCCCCAGCATCCCCTGATCATGAGATCCTAGGGAGCCTTGGCTACTGATCTTCCTTGTTTTTCATAGATTTTCAAAGGACGGGTCTTCTTTGTATCTAAATAGGACTTTACTACTGTGAAATCAGGTTTCTAGCTATCTAATGCAAGGACAGAATGTAGGGAACCTGTAGGTTGGAAAGATCTAAATCATACTGTATGTCTAGACTGTTTTATCTTTTCTATTGAGTTTCAAAAAGCAAATAACATTGACTAGACACAGAGGAAACCAAACCTGCTATAGCCTACATATTGGTACATGAGTAGTAGCCAAGAAAATCTACAAGAGATTAGGATCTTCTGGTACTGGTGACATTTTGTTACTGGCTCCATCATTTTGTTGTTCATTGCACTCTTCATCTGTTTAACTAAATTTGTCAATAAAATAATCAAACTTGGTTCTTCTCTCTTTTGCCAAATAACTCTATAATGCTTCTTCTTTCCCCAAGAGGTAAAATAACCTCAGAATTTCTTTGAATGCATTTTTTGGTGAATTGAGTTATAATAACAAGAAGTCATTGCATTTCTGTTCTTCTCAATTTATTTTTTAATTTTTTTAAAGTGTATTTTTTTTTAAGTGTATTTTTGTGTAGAACTGGGGTTTTTATGTATTTTTGTGTAGAAAAACAGAAGTGTGGGGTGTGAGAGGATTCACCAGAGACAGAGTAGATTTACTGAACAGGCAGGCAGATTTACTGAAATAACATGCTAAGGGGAGAAGCAGGGAGATAGGAGAGAGCTGCAGCACCATGTGGATCAGCTTCCTGGCCGGGGATCGAACTCAGGTCTCAGTGGTGATAGTGCTGAGACTCAACCCCTATGCCACCAAGGAGGCCCCTGCTCTTCTTTCAATTATGTATGTCCACTGTAAGTATGTCCACTGTTCTTGCCTGGGAAATGTGTCTAGCAAATACCTCGTGGGTGTAGCATTGATGCAGCATACTTTGAACATTTTAAATGATTAATAAAATCTATACAAATAATTAAGGATTAAACATATCCCGAATTTAATCTCATTAGTTGTATACCAGGTCGGATTAATGATCTTTTAGGTGATATAGTTTATACACTAATAAAATGTGTGATGTTATAACTCTGAATTGTATGTATGCCTTTCACTGAGTCTACATAACTTAGCATAGTATTATGTTAATTCATATTTTGCTAGGTAGTAAGTCTATTAGGTAGCTCCTTTAACAGGAGTCATTCTTTGGCAGATAATGTTCTTTGGGCTCTTTGTTAAGCAGTTCGCATTGCAACTTCATTTAATTCTAAAAACCAACCCTATGAGGCAAGTTCACGTTTTGTTCATATTTTAAAGATTTATTATTTATTTATGCATAGAAGAACTGGGGTCTAGGCCAGGAGTTGAGGGAGGGGGAAGGTTGAGAGGATTCATTAGAGACAGAGTAGGAAGCAGAACAGGCAGATCTATTGAAATATACTGCTGAGGGGAGCTGCAGGTGAGACAGGAGAGGTCTGCTGAGCCATGTGGGTCACCTCCCTGGCCAGGAATCAAACTCAGACTATAGTGGTGATAGTGCTGAGACCTCTGTACCACCAGGAAGACCACTGTTCATATTTCAAAGACATTGATGTAACATACCCTGGAGGACATAGGTATTAGGAGGAAGAGGAATGATTTACACTCAGTTGCTTTAGCTTCTAAAACAGCATCCCCAAATACTGCAGTACACCCCTCTCTGAAGTGTAAATAAAAAGAAAAACCACATAACCCATTGTGGTTCAAATATTGATTACAGAAAGGAATTTGATACAACTATAGACAAATTTTTTTCTCAAAAATAATTTCTACCATAAAACTACAAGATTTTGACCATTATGAGTGAGGCCACTATTTTACTCAGAGGCTACTAAATGTGTATACATCAGTTGAAATAATATGGAAAATATCAGTGACTTATAAGTAAAGGGATAGAATTCAGTAAGGTAAATGCATAATTACAAATTGATAACTTTGCAGTTTCTACATTAAAGTTGAGCAGTCATTTACCTCTTGTTAAGCCTCTGGCCTCAGATCCCCAAGCTTTGTATCATGCAGTAGCTTTTTTTTTTAACTGAATATTTTTATTTATTTATATTTGACATCAATTGTAATCCCCATGTATTCCCCATCACCATATCACCAGTGCACCACCACCTCAGTCCCTAGTGCTCCTGTCTGCCCTCAACCCTCCCCCCCTTCCCACCAAGTGTCCCCAATTTGTCTTTGTCTTTTCATTTTTGGCTTTTGTGTCTTTATTGTTATTATTATTATTGTTCTTATTCCTTTCTTTGATACTTATTTGGTTCCCTTATATTCTTCCTAGGGGAGGAACTATCTGGTATTTTACTTTTGCCTTCTGACTTACTTTGCTGAGCATAATCCCTTCCAGTTCCATCCATGTTCCTATGAATGGCTCTAGTTTATCTTTTTGGATTGCTGAATAGTATTCATCTGTTTTTGGGCATTTAGGTTGTTTCCAGGTCTTACCTATTGTAAAGAGTGCTGCTAAAAACATAGGGGTGCAGGTATTCTTTTGAATCAGTGTA
>JAGFMF010011402.1:574399-584772 GCA_019455555.1 Galemys pyrenaicus
ATCCTGGCTTAGAATGTCTTCTGGGACTCTGTTGCGCTCGGCTTCAGTGGGTCTTCCCTCCTCTCGCCTTGCCCCTATCTTTGTTCAACCCGAAGTGGGTAGATGTTTCTCTGCTCATCCAATTGCCCCACGCCGGGGCTCCGACTTCCCTGTTCTACTTCTCAGCAATGGTAATGGTTTTTGTATGGCAGCGGTGCAGTGGTGTTGCTGGCGGGGGCGCTGCAGTCGCTGAAGCCGGCAAAGGCCAAGGCTTCGAGTCCACTGACTCTGGGGCACTGCCGAGGAGACTGGTTGCCGTTGTCGTCAGGGCGGGAGGGGCTGGAGCTGGCTCGGGGGCGTGGCTCTGGGGCCTCTCTGTGAAGACTGTCTCCAGCGCTGAAATTGGGGCGCCAGCAGACACAGCTCCTTGCGGATATCTCAGAGACTGCAGCAGGTTCCAGCACTGAGATCGGGTTGCAGGCAGGGTTGCTGCTGCTGGTGCTGAAGTTGTTGGTTTTGTGGGGGGAGGAGGGAGCGTAGCTCCAGGGCTTGCGCACCTAGGCTGGTGGAGGGTCTGCACTTCCCAGTGCCCTAGTGTCCCGAAAGGTATGGTTGGGGCTCCCCACTGGGCGCTGAGGCTGTGGCTTTCAAGTACTGGGTTTCCCCTAGTTAGGTTCTTAGTCTGCTGCACCAAGCACGCCTTTCTGGACCAACTTGTGGCTTAAATACATCCCATCCCCCTTTCAGTTTAGAGATCGGCTTCCCGGGTTAGCCGGTTAACTATTCTTTGTCACCGCGGTCTCTATTTGTGAGGCTTCCCTCGGCCTAACTCGACTACCCGCTCCTTCCCTAGTATCCCTAAAGTTAGAGACTCAACTCACCAGGTCTGGAGCGCTTCCTCGGTTGTCTGTATCGCTGCAATTCTCCCCACGTCTAGGCTGACTACACCAGCATCCAAGCGAGTCATAGTGAGCTGCTGCTGGTTCCTGCCTTTCTACAGGCATGGTTTATTGTGCCTGGCTACATTCCAAACATGAATTTCACCCTTCTGAAAGGAAAACATGCTGTCAAAACATTTTGACAGCTTGCAGTTCCTGGTTTCCGAGTTGCTACGGTAGATACTTTAAAAAACAACAAAGCCCCTTGGCCAAGCCGCTCCTCTAGAAAAGGAAATTGAAAGTGATCATCCAGGAGCATATTCTAGCTTGGAAGGAAATGTTGCTACAGGCCAGTCTATAGTCACGGAGCCTTTGCAATTTCTGTGCTGGCGGAAATCAGAGGGTGCCCAAATCTTGCAGGGTGGGCCCTGTTGGCTTCAGTTAACAAGTAGCATCAACAATGCAAATCCAACCAAGGTCAACTCTACCACCAGAAGCCAGAGTCAGACGGGGCCAGTGAATTCATCTCAAGAGACTTAAAGAGCCATCTTCATTTCCAGCCCCCCTGTGGTCATCTGTCAGGCGAGTCCTCAAGCTTGCATTCTGTGGTCTCCTGCAGAGATTTGAGGGCCTGGTATTTTAGTGCTGCAACCCTATTTCACCTCACGATTTCACCTCACGGTCCTCAAATCCTCTTTCTCTGATCTTTTATTTTTCATCTGTTATCTGTTTCTCTTGTCTTTTATTCTCTCTCCCTCCTCCTCCTCTGCAACATGTTCCTGCCCAAGTCTGACAAACCCTTTGAATTATTTTTCTTATGGAAGCAGCCTGGGGTTACAGCAGGTCAGTTTCAGGCCATGTCACTGAGCATCCGGTATGCACCTACCTCCTCCATTAAGGTCACCTCTGAAAGTCCAGTTCTGCCCTTCTTTAAGATGATCGTCTTTCCTCTGTGAGTCCAGGCTCTCCATTCACCCCTGATTCCTCTGCTGCCCAGATGCTTTTCATATCTGTGGTGGCAGGTGCACACTGCAGCCATGCTGGCAGCAATTCCAGCCATGACCACCTGGGGGACCCCATTTGGGAGTGCCACACCCATGTGTCCCTGGCTGCTGCATTTAGACAGCCCTGGTGGAACATCCTTAGAAACTCAACTGGATGAGCAGCCAGGAGGCCGTGACTCTAGAAGGTGGAGGAGAGTATACACTAAAAAGGCTTCTTTCACTTCTGTCATCCCAACAGCCGACTCAAATCCTTTTTGGAATTAGGTTTGGCATTCCTGAATGAAGTAAATAAAATGGTGTTTCAGCTGTGTTAATAAGCTGCGATCTTGGTGATTCTTTAGTGGGCTTATTGATGAGTTCAACAGGGAGTAGTGGCTCCGTGCCTTTGGGAGCGCCCTGGATTCTGGTGTTTTCTCTTTTGCCTCCTCCTTCCTAACTATTGGCTAAGGGAAAGGGAGGCGATGTTCTTTTTCAGTTCCTCCATAGATGCTTACAAACTAGAATGGATGGTAAGCAAATATTCAAAGGGACCGTTTCAGTGATTTTTATCACAATTTACAGCATGTTTATGAACCAGATTGGAGAGTAGACCTAAGATATCTATCCAGATGAATTTAAGGTATCCAGAGCACCAGATTATAAACAATATGAAGAGTCTGAACCTAAAGAATGACCTTTCAAAGATTTAAATTATTTATTTATTCTTTGGAAAAGTCTTTGAGCCCTAATAAAATGTTAACATTGAGGCATTTACATGTATTCACATTCAACACATAAGCTCGCCTGCTAAAAAAAACCTGCTGCCTGTTTGCACTGCAGTGCCCATTCTCAGCAGAATATATTTTTGCCACTGCCTGTTAGGCCTTGCAATAAGTAATTTTCTTCCTATGCAATAATTACTATGAGATGATGATCAGAATTTTATTTAACTCCAGTTGAAGCTCTTGCAGGCTGGCCATTACTTGAAATGCTCCTAAGCAAATAAACCTGATTAGAAATGCCCTGTGTCCTTTGGGCTTGACTAATACAATTTTTCTCTCTCTAAGTATAGAAATAATCAACTTAAATTTTGAAATGCCCAACTAAAGATTTCAGAATGCTTTACAAATCATAATAAAACAGTTTTTATTACACCATAAACCTTAGTAAATAAGTTTCATTTCAGTTGAAAGCAAGCATCCTGAAGAGGATCCCTTCATCTTAGGGTTCATTTGCCAGAATCGTCTTTCCTTTACATTAAGGGCACAGACCTCGGTATGGCTGTTTATTTGCAAACATCAGCTCAGTTGACTGAATGCCTGGTCTCCAAAGCTCTCTGGTCTAGAAGCCGAAGTAACCCCACTCAGCCCCTAGGTTAAAGTACTAGCTCATAGGACTTGAACGTATGACCCAGCTCGGATTAGTTGAGTTAGGACAGCAGACTGGGTGCCCTTCATTCCACACAGCTAGTGCCCTTATGAAGAGGGGAGACCTGGACACCGACACTCACAAGGAGGCTGCCATTGAAGATGAAGGCAGAGATGGGGTGATTTCTCTGTAAGGAAAAGACCCCTGAGGTTGTCAGCAAGTACCCAGAAGTGACGGGCAAGGCCCAGAGCAGAACCTCAGACGGCCCCACTGACATTGGTCTCTGCCACCCAGCCCCAGCCCCCTGAGGCCCGAGTTTCTGTTGTTCAGTTTCTTCTATTAAGCCACTTTGTGCTACTTTGTGTGGCCATGTTCATCCAGGCCCACACCCAGACTGTCCTACACCTTTTCCCAGGTGAGAGCAAACACAGGGAAATCAAACAAAACAAATAAATGCAGAATGATGTGGACAGATCATGTTGCTCTGTTTAGTATAAATAGGACCCAATTGGCCTGATTTCTTAACACATCTTCTAAAAGCAGCTGCTTGTGAAGGCACAGATGTGGCCAGGACAGTAATCGGATGCATTGTTTTCTTTTAATTTTTCCATCAAACTCATAGAGACACATGGTCAAGAGTCAAAATACATAAAAATGCTTCTAGTGAAAACAGCAGCCAGCTCTTCCTCCCCCTTGGGGGCATTCAGGCTGAACATCTGCTCTCTTTTTCATTTTCTCATAGTTTGTCCTCATCTTTAAATATGCTTGTCTCGCTCCATCTCAATCTGCGACCAAGACCTTTCATACTGACTTCTGTTATGATAGAGAAGGATTTTGGAATTTCTACCACTCATGCCATCTCTGTTTTTCCAAAATGGTGGCTCATTCCCCTGCTGACTCCCAAACATCACGGTGAACCCCGTATTTTCCCCAATGCAGGTTATCACCCTCCACATGGCTCCTTTTGTGCTGTTCTTCTGTCTTGAACCTTCCCCTTTTGCACCCTCAGTCGTCCACTGATTCTCACATTGCTGGAGGTGAATATATTTGCAGTCGATTCGACAACCAGATTCAGTCTTGCAAGCTTTCTATGGCTTGATTCCAAAAGTTGAAAACCCAAGACCAGCTGCTCTATTATGATGGGGAAGCAGACTGTAGCTGCTTACCTGTAACGGGGATTCCCAGGGAAAGGGAAAGTCCTAGGTTCCCTGCCCTACCCACGCAAGGGTGGAGCTGAGCATTGAGAAGTTAAAGAAGACAAGGAGAAGGAAGGAAGGAAAGCAAAAAGAGGATCTGGAGGAATCATATGGAACAGAGAGCATGTAGTGAAGCTGCACTTGCTCCTTGGTCTTGGACTTGTACCAAGACCCCAGAGAGGTCTTGGGGGACATAGAAGGAAACATTTGAAACAGACATGATTGAAAGACTGTGGAGAGCTGATAATGACAGCTTTTATCTGTATTTTGACTTAGTTCTTTTCCTTCCACACTTGTCAGGACCCTTCTGCCCCTTTCCTATGAATCACCACCAGGAAGTGCCTTAGATATGTGGCAGACATTTAGGGCACAGTGGTCCTGCTTTGGGCCAACATGTTTGACTGGGCATTTACCCACGAAGGGATGGGAAAGTTTGGGTGTTTAATTGAAAATTATTTTAAGTATAGTCTTTCTCTTTTATCAGACACTAATAGTATTAAAGCTTCTTTCCATTGAAGGTCTTACACACTGGAGTATGCTTTGTCTTATGCAGCAGACAGCAGAACCTATTGAGAGAAGGCAGGTTAGGGGGTTCTGGGTGCCCCTCCGTCTGTCTGATAAGAGGCCCACAGAGATGGTCCTGTCAGCAGTTCCATTTCTAACTACACATCTGAGTGGATCCTCATTAACTACAATGACTAGCAACTCAGTGTGTCCGTGATTTCAGTCATCATTATTTCTGGTTGATATTTGTTAGATGTGGATGAATAGAGAATTTTTTCTCACATTTTGAGAGTTTGCTCCAACATCAAACACTTCCTTCGGTCTTTCTATGGGATGCTGGATTTTGTTTGTTTTTTTGGTAGGAATCTAGATATTAGTAATTAATTCTAAGAACTTGCTTTTGTACTTTTCATAGCCTCTTCTTGTTTTATGAATGTAAACCATTGTTGAATTTTTCAAGGATGTAATTTTAAACTAAGATATGTTTTTTCTCTTTATTATGAATTATTTCATTTTTTCCTAGTGTCATTTCTTTCTATTTTCATGGGAGTCTTTCTGACTGATTTTGCAATTTTACTTTAGTTGTATGGTGATGCTTCATTGCCTGTCCACTTTTGAGGCAGAAGGAATAGGGTTTGAGCTATCTAGACACTGGTAAAGCTTGTTCACTGTGAAATTTGACATCGGATGAGCAGGTAGGAATGAGCTGTTGGGTAGGGTGTGTCTTAGAAGGAAGGCTTTTCTCGAAGGTTTAATACCAACATTAGTGTATTAGTTCTCCCCTCATGCAACCAACCAACCTCTTTGAAGAATATTCTTCTGTGTTACTTGTTTTGTTCTTCTGTCTGACCTGGATGGAGGAGTCAATAATTTTCTGGCTGTTCGGTGGTCTGTACACTGAGGCAGGAATGGAAATGAGCAGATACTGTCTTCTTTTCAATGAGTCAGCCTTGCGTAGCCTCCTCTCATTCCTCCCTTCCACAGCCTTCCTTCTCTGAGTGTGAGTCTTTTCTAGAGATCCACAGGGAGAATCATCTACCTCCTTGGGTCATCAGGATGGAGTCCCCTCCATCATAACCTGAGGTGTACTGGCCTCGCCCTTAACTCCATCAGCCAACTCACTTCTGTTGGTTTTGCATTTTTGCAAAATGTGATGAACTGTTTCATCTGCTAAATTACTCTTCATTTTCTTCTTTATCCCATTATGGCCCTAATAAATGACATCTTCTTCCCTACATGAGTCTGAACAGTTTGATGATAAAAACAAAGTGTCAGTATCACTAAATATTATCTCTGTTGCTGATAGGATCCAGGTTGGAAACATTACCTTAGTTCTGTTAGCCAAATTAGCTTGCTGATTTAAAAGTCTAGGGTATAACATTAATTAAACAGCCTTTGTCGAAGGAGACATTAGAACAGAAGAGACTCATTCCCCGCCCAGCCTCTTCTGACCTGCTTTATTCTCTTATCCCATTTGCTGTGATCACCCAGACACACAGTTCCTCTCTGCAAAGCAGGAGCAAAGCATTCGGTGACAATGGTCTTTCCTCCCTCTCCCTGCAACTTTTGGGTGATCACCCATGATTTCTGGTGGACACGTTATTTATTATTACCAAAAGCTACCGAAATAGTTCAGAGAAGCACATTATTTAAGTCAAATCCATGGTCACCATATTCCCAAGATTTGAAATTAAACACCAAATTTATTTCTTAAAAAAATGTTTAGCCATGTTCTCCAACATATCATATCAGAGATTCTGCATTAAGATTAAACCACTTCATAAGGAAAAAAGTAGAAACTTTCCAATAATGAAATGCCAGAAATGTCGATAGTTCGAATTTTAATGTAAACCCCACTAAATATCAAATTCCCAAGGAGAAATTAAAAATCAAAGTTCAAATCCACTTTCATGTGAAGTCCAAAGGCAGTAAAGTTCAAAGGAATTAAAGTCTGAAAATCAATCTCTTGCCATTGTGTGTCAACGTTCAAAGTCCACAGTTCTGAGCTACAGTGTAAAATCATCCACCTCAACTTTTTCATTCGCTGGAAGGAGGGAGAGTTGTCCATGTCTCTTTGGGGTCCCATTTCTCCAGCAGCTCAAGCTGGGGCTGCCTCATGCAGGGCATCAGAAAATGGCACCATTTTTAATTCCAGCCTCCACTCATCTTACTGTTCAAGGGTGTGAACCCTAAACCATGCTCATTACCTTTAAAAAAGAAATCTGAGAGCAGTTACCCCAGACATGTAAGACATGTACCCAGAAGCCAGTCATGGCGACACCCAGTGACGCTGTACTGCTTGTCTATGGCGCCAACAGTGGCCAGGCAGGTAGCCAATTACCACAATGCAGACTTCTCTCTGGGTACTGAAGGTGAGAACTCCAGTGTTGGTCTCACTGGACTAAATCAGGTGTCCACAGTGCTCTGCCCCTTGTGGAACTTCAGAGGAAGTGTGTTTTCCAGCATCTTGAGGCTGCCATTTCTTGCCTGGTAACCCACTGCTGCTGTCTTAGAGTCAGCAAATTGCATCTTGATGAGTCTTCAATGGTCACGATTCCTGCTAACTCCAACCAGAAAGTTAGCCATGTTTCTCACTAACTCCCACTAACTTTAATCATGAATGGTTCCCTGCTTTTAACAACCCAGGTGATTCAGTTGGATCCCTGGATAACCTAGGAGAATCCCAGGGTAGTAACCCCTCTCCAGATCCTTAAATGATTCGCATCTGCAGAGTCTTCCCAGAATCCCCAGGTTCTGGGGCTAAGTAGATGAGCCATTGGAATATCGCTGTTCTGGACCACGGTATCAGAGGAAGAAGAATAAGTGGGATATAGTCAGTTGATGCCGGTCCACTGATACCTGGTTTCAAGGACCCCATCTGTGAACTTAAATTGAATCAGGTCTGGCAAACAGTGCATTTTGAGATGACACACTTGCCATTTGAGCGGAGACTGAATCCATCCACGCACATCGTATCATTTTGGGAAAATGAGATGTAGGCATTGCTGCTGTGTTGCAATACCTACCCTGGAACAAGCCAGTCAAAAGTATATAGTCAGTCAGCCGTGGCTGGATCAGAGAAGCAAATCAGCGTGTATGATACATGTAAAGGGATTTACTATCAGAACGAGACCTGCCACCACAGTGGGCGTTGATGTACACACCTGAGCCAGACTCTGCCTGTGTCTGGTGCAGCCTGAAGTCTTCAGTAGGTCAGAGGATAGGGATCAGGAAGGAAAGCTGATTTACAACCATGAGAGCAAGGGCCAAATGGTACCCACAAGGATTCACCTGTACCTTCTTCACCTCTCCTTGGCTGTATATTGGCCACATGCGTGACACCAGGAAACAAGAGCCCTTTGCCCCAGTAAATGCATGCAAGCTGCAGCAGCCTGGGTGTCCTTGGCCAGCAGGCTGCTGAGCTCACCCCCTGCAGCTTCCCTCCACTCGCCAGGTCATCTGCAGATTTTGCCTGTGGACGTTGAACCTGGAGCCGAGCAGGGAAGTTCCAGTTCAGCTCACATGATGCACATAAACCCAGCACCCTGAGTTTAGGTGAGGTGACTGTTTTCCCTTCCTGCATACTGGAAACCTTTCGTCTTTTAACATCCTCTTTGGGAGCTGGGCTGCTTGGCCCTGCAGTGCTGGGGGGAAATCTGCCTTCTGCCCTGCTTATGAGCAGACACACCTCTGCCACGCACCGCAACTTGCTCTCTCTCACTCTCTTTTTCTCCCTCTGCTTTTTGCAATGGGCTTCCTATTGCCTGTCCCCCAAAGTCTGCAGAACCACCCTCCATGGATTCCCAAGCTCACACTGTTCTTGATGGTCCTGAAACATGTGTCGAGGACACCTGTGTTCTGCGTAACTCCAGCCCCATCTCTGCTTATTTTTGCCCTGAGCACCTCATCCTCCTGTCACCTAAAACTTTCCTGTAGAGACAACATGCTTTTCTGACACATTCTTCTAGATCCTAGGATAGGAGCTGGCAAACATTCTACAAAGAACCAGGTGGTAAGAGCCATCAAACCTACAAGCCATTTTAGCTTGTAGGCTCTAGGATCTCTCACAGCTTATTGAGTTCTGCCTACAATGGGTGAGGGCCGCATAGACAACACATAAACAAGCAGGTGTGGTGTGTTTGTATAAAGCTTTATTGATAAAAAAAAAAGCATGTATTTATGGCTATGTGTTTTGATAAGACTTTGCCTCCAGCCATGTTTATTAGAACCTTCTGTTGTATCCTCTCTGACAACCCAGTTCCCAACAAAATAAAGATGAAAAGCATATATCAACTCATTACTGTTAGAGATCAGGTTACACACAGACTTTAGGCCTGTTACTCAAGTGGGTTTGCAGTACAAAACTGCAGAATCAGGCAGATGTATCTGCCTGTTCTTGGACAGCAGATGGGTCGTGGTGGCCTCTCATTCCCCAGAGGAGGAAGGAGGAAAACCATGCATACTCCTCTCCCCAGGGATAAGTGAGCAATGGGATAAGATGCCTGTGTTACCTTAATTGTGCTACTCTCTCAGGAAGGAAATGGCAGACCTGGAGAAGAACTGCTACCCTAGCCCTAGTATTCATTCTAGTCCCTCCCTAAAGGAGACAAGAGATACGTGTTGTCATTGGCTTGCCTCTTGACCCATCTCGCCATCTTTGCATCTCAGGCATTCTTTACAGAGATGCCTTCTCTTATCTCCTGTCATTTGACCCTTTGGGATTATCTCTCTGTGGCAGATAGCTCAGTTATCTCCAAATGCAGTGGGCAAAAATGCACAACCCTCAGCACTAGTTCTGATTGCTGATTTCCTCTCTAGCCAAGCTGAGTGTAATCAAATTGGGAAATTCACACCATTAGCTTCCTGCTAATGTCCCAGAGGTTGAAGCAGCTCTGTAGGTTGCTGGCCTAATTCATTCATTCATTAAACAGGTATTTGTTGAATATAAAGATGGTGATTGAGATTTGGTTGTGAATATCCAGGTATCTTCTGGCAGTGCCCGTGTGCCAGGAGCCAAATGGAAGAAGGGAGAAAGAGCACAAGTAGGGAAGGAGGTCATGGTATGCCAGTTGATCCTAGGCTTCTGCCCTCATGGAGCTTACTTTGTGGTGGATAAAGACAAGAAATGGAGACAAACCTATAATTTCAGGGCTTGGCAGGTGCGATGATGAAAAATGTAGCAGGCTATGGAAATTAGAAAATGGTGGGAGTTTATTACTTAGAATGAAACGCAGCTTAAAGGCACACAGAGCCCCAGACAATGCTGGACTAATCTGTGGACGTTCCATGTTCCAGAGTGACAATGCAGGTCTGCCCCAGAGTCTTGAGAAAACCAAGCTTGCCAGTCACAGACTCTGTCACGTTCCTCTTATTTTTTTTTTTAAAGATTTATTTATTTATGCATACAAGCACTGGGGTACAGGCCAGAGGTGTAGGGGGGTGAGAGGATTCACCACAGAGAGCGG
>JAGFMF010011402.1:584857-615263 GCA_019455555.1 Galemys pyrenaicus
CACTGCTGAGGGGAGCAGCGGGCACAGCAGGAGAGGTCTGCCACACCATGTGGGTCCCTCCCCTGGCCGGCAGCAGGGATCGAACTCGTGCTGCAGTGGTTGCGGTTTGCTTCATAGTGCGTTGCTTAACCCACTGCGCCACCAGGGGAGGCCCACGTTCCTCTTATTAACGACCAGGGTGATGATGCCTGTGTCCTGTAGGCGAGGCACATTCATACAGAAACAGAGTATTTTCAAAGGAATTGTGATGTATGCTATGGTAAGATCTAGATTTGTTGCCTGTGGCCATTAGCCTTATAGCCCTTCTTTATTAATTGTGCCTCAGAATAGGACATGGTGGATGTTTCTAGTGCTCACAAGTCACACAACTTCCAGTATTTTGCATTCTTATTACTGTTGTGCTTAACTTGAGAACGTTCTCTGTGTTTCCATATCCTGAGAAGCATGAACAGACATTCCCGAACACCTGTTGCGCTGGAATACGCCCAGCAGTGCCCTGAGGTCAGGTTGAGGGTGTGCTCAGTGATGTAGCCACAGTGATGTGTGGCCCTCGTCCTCTGTTCCCCACCCTGTCACCACACACCAGCAATTTCCCACTCTCCCAAGTGAAACACTGCTTTCTGGGTTTCAAATCTCCATGGTGATGGCCTAGGAATACACATTTTTAACAAGATCCTTAGGAAGTTCTCAAGTCCACCCATGTGTGAGAAATGTTGCTTTCTGCTCTCCCCCAGGCCAACAATTAACACAGGCAGTAGTAGTGTGGCAGCGGCTAAGGAGACACAGATGTGGCTGACATGCCCACATCATTTGCTGCTAATAATAGCGCCTTTACTCAAAGAAGTTGTGTCACTCATTTATCAGTTTTGCATCTTAGAATAATTTGAGGTTACTTATTACATTGTGCTTGCTCATGTGAGAGAAAAACTGGAGTGAAATCTAACAAACATGATAGAATTGCCTATCATCACCACCCCCCACCAATGATATTACAGCCAGCAGAATGCAGCTGCTGTTGCTGGGAATGTGAACTAGGTGAACTAAGTGGAGCTTGCCACGATCACAGCCCTTCATGTCCCTACAGGGCTACATGGGGTTTCCTCAGAACCCCTGTACACCTGTCAAGCACACTGCAGGAGTGGCTTCCACTTACCCCCACCTAAATGGAATTCCTTCCAATTATGCTACCTCTTCCTGGACTGTCTGAACTCGACCTCATTGTTCATGTCCACAATTGGTGGAGTTGGTGGTGTGAAACACACCTGTGCTTATCCATACTTACATTTCAGAGTCTACCAACGTGTTGTAAAGGCTCAAAGCAAAGTATCATTATTTGCCTGGATGGAAATGTACAGTGTCTTTTTACTTGTTAGGACTGACAGTGCATAACTGATTTGTGACTCTTCTTTGCAACTCACGAGTTACAAGTTAATTAGAAGCACTTTTCTCTAATTATATTTGAGAGTTTGCTCTATTTGCTCTACAATTATCACAAAAATTACATTAACTAGTGTTAACGAACACAGCATTGCAATCCCTGTTGGATCCTGGGGGAGAGAAGTGAAATGAAGGATGGTATATCCTTCACCCAGCACCTGCTTCCCTAGCCCTTTCCCACAGGTGTCTTTATTTTTATTTCTGATGAAATGTCCGGAATAACCTTCATCCAAAGTTGACCCTTAGAGAATGAAACTCAGTTTGGCGAGGGAGAAGACTCAGTTTTGCCTCGTAGGTGCTAGGATCTTCACACTCATGATGGGCTCCTGTCATGGATATTGGAATTTTGGCCATCACAGCAGCTATGTGCCATTAACTAGGTGTCTTCCCAAGGGGATGCCTGGAAGAAGGGTCTCTGCACACTGACCTGTTTTTAAGATGGTCATTTTTTTATTAAAGCTTATAAATTGCAGGTATTGACATATCATTGAATTTCAACATGTGTATTACTCTAGCAAGGTCAAGGATAGGAGGTTAATTCTATCTTCACCATTATCCCTTTGTCCTGACTTACCCATCTCTTCTCCCTTCCCTTATGGGAACAATGAAATTGTCTTACAATCTTTTTTCTTATTCCTGATCTTAGAAGAAATGTGTTTAGCTTTTCACAGTTGAGTGTGATGTTAGCTGTGGACATGTCATATATGACCTTCATTATATTGAGGTACCAAATCTTTTGAGAGTTTTATCATGAACAGAAGTTGAATTTTGTCATAAGCTTTTTCTATATCAATTGAGATAATTGTGTTATTGTTATCCTTCATCATTGCCTTTCAATTTAGTACCTTTCTACATGCCAAATGCCTTTTAGAGGGAAGGAGTAATGAGAATACTCCTTTTCTGAATCATTTGATACACTTCACACAAATATACCCAGAGTCAGCACTGAAAAGAAAACTTGCAAACATATATGAATTCACAATATTGATATTGTGAACACAAATCAATTTACTGCATAAATCCTAAAAGTTTAGAAAAATTTCAAATACTAATTTAAAAAATTTAGGAACGTAAGCATAAAGTATTCAGTGCTGCACAGATAATCCCAAAACAAACATATTTAGTACTTACAGTAATGGTGCACATTAACGAAAAGATCCACGCAATCTACATTCCATTCAATTTTTATGCATGTTGGATTTTTTTTGAGAAGATGATTTTAATTCAGAAATTCAAATCCATTTTCAAGTGGCCTACCTGCTCTGTTCACAAATAGGGTCTGTGAAGCTTATCTGTGCAGTTAATTAAAGGCAAACATAAGCATGTCCTGGTCTGGTTTGCCAGTGCATTAACAGCCCCCGAAACTTGCATTCGCAAGTATCAGCAGTGAGAAGGCTACTTCTGTTGCTCACATTTTATGGTGAGGTCTTTTTTTTTTTTTTTAGATTGAAAAGCATTATCCTCAGTCTTTTATTCTGCATTCAGAATTTTTCTCTCTAAAGTTAGTGGGAGGCAGTGATGTGCTTGCCAACCTCAGCTGAGCCACAGCACCAGAGTAGTCAGGAAACTTTGTATTAACAAGAAGAGCTCTTGGATATTAACTGTAGCCCTTTTTTTTTTTTTTTTTTTTGGTGTCAGTTCTTTCTTTCCTTTTTAAGTGCTATTTAAGCCAAGAGGGAACAGATGTTTAATTTTCTGTTGCTCCCAAGCCTGTGCACAGCAAAGGGAAAAAAAAGAGAGTGGGAAGAAGGAAAGACAAAAAAAAATACATGTGTCTTTCTTTGGCAGTGAAGGCTCAATTTTGGGGTGCTTTTCCCAGACAGGGGGTGAATATAAATGCTTTCCTCTTTGCAACTGACCCCGGAGGCAGTTTTTGGTACATATAATCAGCTCCACATACCCCTTCATGTCCATCTATCATTCAAGACCTTCATGGCAGGATGTAGTTAATTTGCTTCACCCTGCATGCCATTTTCAGGAGACTCCCTTGTGCTTTGTTAAATTAACAGCAAAAATAGGCTTGTATTTAACACAGTTTTGTGGTTATAAGATGAACATGGGGTCATTTAGGATTTTCAAGCAATTTATCAATTGAATAATTTTCTACAAAACTGTCTAGCTATTAACTTAGTTATTGGTCTGTGTAAACCCAGATGTGAGATTTTATTGTCATATATAACTTCCCATTGAGCGCAAAGAGGTATTTATGACTTGAACCTAATGAAAATGTGATTGAGAAGAAAGAAGTGACCATGTGATCCCAAGATGGGAATGCTCCAAAGCAAGCACAAAATCTGATTAAATAATCTCACACAATCAAACATGGGGCCTTATTAAAAGTCTCCTTACCTCCAGGGGGTTCCCTCACTATCCCTAGGTGGCTTTGCTAAATCTTCCATTATGGCCATGATGTAATGTTATAGTAACTGAGTTACTATGGTAACAGCTATATCTATGCAAATGACTTTTTAAAAAATCATTAGGCCATAGAAAGTCAATCCGACATGAAATCTGCAAGGCTTCCAGCCCCCGGCTACTCTTGCCATTGTCTTCCCTCTCACTGTCCCCAAATTCATTTGCTGTATCTGTTTTACACAAATGCTGTGAAATCCTCAGGAAAGGGTTTATCCTCAGGAAAATCCACCAGCAGCAAGGGTTTAGGATAGCCATTTGAAGGTAATTACATGTGGTGGAGTTCTGGGGACATCGGCAATGTGAGAGAATAAAGTTACCAACATATAGATGGGGAGAAGGTTGAAATTAAGGCAAATTTCCTTAAGATGCCACCTCTCCTCCACAAATAAAAGGCACTGGCATGCACACGTGTGCACACACATGTAAGGCGTGCATGCATAGGCATGCACGTGTACATGGGCATGGAGGCACAGGCATCCACGCTCCCATACCCACATGCTGTGCAGTGCAGGTGGACCCACGCAGCTGTGCACAGAGGCATATCACACAGGAGACTCTGGGCCTGTGTGCCCCTCTGAAGTCTGCCTGCTGCTCTGCCAGGGCCAGGGTACTCACACAGCCTACTGTTCTGCTTCCTTTGTGTATTCATTTTACATACCAGGTTTAGTGGGAACCTCCATGGATCTCCTTCAGGGCCTGGAGGTTTACTCCTCTGCCCACTGCCATCACCTTCTCTACCCTCCAGGCATGGCATGGGCTGCTTTTGGCTGTCCAGTCATTGCTCCCAGGCAAAAATGCTCCTTCAGGTATCTGCATCCCCAGGAGACTGTAACCCTAGAGAAGGATGACCCACTGCTTTTTGCCTTGCAATTGGTTCTCGAATCTCTGGGCCTAGGCATTACAAAGACAGCTTTGTCCCTACATTGGTCTCAGGGCTCTCTTCCTTGGGTGGAGACCTGCCCTTCTGGCTGCTGGACTGGGGTAGATTCCAGTTATGTCTCCCATATCAGCCTTCACTCCAAGCGCCCCATCCATCTCCTTCTGCTCTTGTACCTGAAAACCAATTTTCACACAAATCAGCTCCCACCTAGGAGGTGTTCTAGCCCTACCTGGCAGTCACAGTCCAGCTCACCTGGCCTGCTGGGATTCCCAGGCTCCCCACAGTGAACAGGACTGGAGTTCTTCCCCAAACCCCTTGACTTTGGGCCCACATGCTAACAGCCTCTGCCAGCCCAGGTCTCCCTGATATGAGCATCAATTTCTGCTTCAACTGTAAAATTTCAGCCAATCTCAGTGATCTTTTTTCTCTTACTACTTTAAATGGTAACCTAGAATTCCCCCTTCCAGTATGTTCCATTTAAGCACAGGTGATCCTGCTTTCTCTGCTTGCTGTATTGTTACAGGGCAGGGAGAGGAGTACCCAGAACCCCCAAACCTGCCCTCTCTGAATGGGTTCTGCCATCCGCCGCATTAAGACCAACACATAAAACCTTTAATGGAAAGGAACTTTAATACAACTAGGGTACAATAAAGAAAGAACAAAGAATATAGTTACTAAGTTAAGCATCCAAAGTTACCCATCTCCTTGAGGGTAAAAGTCCAGTCAAATAGGACTGGCCCAAAGCAAGGCCCAAAAACCTGCCACACATCTAAAGGACCTTTTAGTAGAGACCCATAGAAAAGGGTCAGAAAGAGTTAGACAAATCTGGGAGGAAAAGAGCAAAATTAAAATCAAGATGAAAGCTACCATTGTTAACTCCCCAAGGGTCTCTCACCCTCAGTCTTCCTTCCATAAAGGTCAGGATTGTAAGTTATTTACTCAAGGGGCAGAGTCCTTAGTTCATTACTCTCAGCCAATGAATAGTGAATCATTGTCATCTGCCCCACACTGGGAGGAGAAAGAAACAATAAAAGGCTAACTTTATGTGTCCCCAAACCGAATACTCTTCCTTAATTAAAAGGACTCAGTTAAGAAAACAAATACAGGCTATATATATATAATTCTGGTAATAATAACAATAATTTAATATTTAAATGGAAGGCTATATAAATTAGAAGGGATGCTCTCAGACCTCTAACTTAGCAATTTTAAGGAGTTGAGGTTGGAATGTGATTATCCAAAACCACATCTCTGATAACAAAAAATACTTTTGTGAAAAGTTAAAATGGAGGCATTCCAGAAGGTCAGTGTTAGGCATTGTGCATATTTTAAATGATAGTCTTATTTTAGAACATATAGTACAATAGTCCTCTGCTTTTATCTTTAAAATAAATGTCCATGTGATTTATTTTGAGATATGTGCATTCAGGAAGTTGTGGCCATCTGAAATTGAGAAAATTTAATTAAGCAAAGAAAAATTCCTTATCATGGAATATCCCAACTCCATAATTAATAAATAATTGTAAAATTTTATGAGTTCTGTCATCTGGGTGAGGCAATTTAAAATTTCTGAGCTATGAAATACTATAGTTACACATATCAGAAAGACCAATAAGACTGTTTTACAAACAGCTAAAGTTAAATATAAGGTTTATAATCTGTGGCGTTTTGCCTTACTTGTATACTAAATTGAACTCATTGTAAGCTTGATTAAATGCTGTGATTTCCCCTAGTGTTACAGGGCAGTGAGAGGAGCACCCAGAACCCTCAAGCCTGCCCTCTCTGAATGGGTTCTGCCATCCGCCGCATTAAGACCAACACATAAAACCTTTAATGGAAAGGAACTTTAATACAACTAGGGTACAATAAAGAAAGAACAAAGAATATAGTTACTAAGTTAAGCATCCAAAGTTACCCATCTCCTTGAGGGTAAAAGTCCAGTCAAATAGGACTGGCCCAAAGCAAGGCCCAAAAACCTGCCACACATCTAAAGGACCTTTTAGTAGAGACCCATAGAAAAGGGTCAGAAAGAGTCAGACAAATCTGGGAGGAAAAGAGCAAAATCAAAATCAAGATGACAGCTGCCATTGTTAACCTCCCCAAGGGTCTCTCACCCACATCTGTTCCAACCAGTCCAAGACCAAAAAACAAGCACAGTTTTTTCACATGTCCCTCTGCTCCACATGCCTCCTCCAGGTCTCCTTGCTGTTCTCCATCTTCCTTTCTTCCTTCTCTCCTTTGCAGAAATTTTTTATCCCTGTTCAGTTCCACCCACTTAGGGTGGAACCAGGATTTTTGGAACTTCCCCTTTTCCTGGGATGACCCTGTTACACTAGGTCTAGTTAATTTAAAAAACAAATATTTACGTACTATAAATTTTCAATTTTACATGCACTTTTAAAGAGTCTAATTCTGGACTCAGCTGACTTCTCACCTCAACTCCCCATGGCTGTGTTGGTGCTGCCTTCTGTCAGAAGGCGTCTCTTATCAGCACCCCTTTCCAGCATTGTTATGACAGATTCTCTTCACATCCTTGTGCAGACATCTGACACCCTTTCACTCTGTGGGGGACATTGACATGGAGCTCCTTGAGGGCAGGAACTAAGTCATCTTTGTAGCCAAGATGTTTTACCCAGCACATAATTGAAGCAAATAATCACTCTTGGATTAATTTATTGGAGACTATTCCAGTTTACCCCTTTCAGGTGCTTAGCTAGACCTCAATGTAATAATAACCCTGCCCTGTTCTCCTTCCAGTTTTTCCTTATGGAGAAAGAACCCACACACCACTAGAACAATGGTAGTCTGGCTCCTTCACTGGTGGCTCACATGGCTTTGGTTTCATAGTCAGACCTAGTGTGTGAGCTGTCCTGGGTGACAGTATGTCTGCTCTTCTGCATAGAGGACTGGGCACTACTGCAAGGGTAGGAAGGGGCAGTGATGGATTTCATTTCCATCTCAAATGATATAAACCCTATATGAACCCTAGGTCAGTTTTGTTTTCTTCAACTTCCCTCTCTGTTTTATTACCTTCGCCACAACCTCCAGGATTACCATCACCTCTATCATGTCCTTGACCATTGCCACCACCCCAGTACCTCAAACTCTGCCTCTGTCACCACCATCAGCTTCTCTTTTTACCTCCCTGCCACCTCCATCTCTTCCACCAGTACCACCTCCATCACCACCACCTCCATCACCTTCACCACATCCACCTCCACTACCCTTCTACCAGAAGTTGCTATGAGTCATGTGTTACTTTATATAGACTTATCCTATTGAACAAGGTAGTTTTTACTTTAATTGATATGTTTTCCTTGTAATGGAATTGAAGATTTCATCTGATAATGTGATTTTATCATCACAACATAACTCATCTGAAGAAATAATTAGCAATGCTAGCTCATTATTATCATAAAGAACAAGTCAATATGAACAATCCCAAGTTTATTTCTCCAAGATATTTTTCAAAATTTCAGTGGATGATATAAACATGTCTATCAAATGGTTGATTCCAGGTAGTGTAATGAGGCTGTATTGTAGTTCTTCTAAGTTCTAATCACCTGAGCAAAACCAAAAGAAATAAAATCTATAGCATCTTACTTCCACTCATTTTTTTCAGCCTTGATATTGTAGGTGAGAGCTATTCTTAATTATTTGTAATGCATATATGTATATGCATCTATTTCATATGTATATTGATTAACAGGTCTATATCTAAAAACTGAAGTCTCAAATAAGTGTACCTTAGATTCCTGAGAATACCAGGATTGTTTTGGTTTTTTTAAAGAACAGCATGAGTTCTGTCTATAATCATTTCCTAGCTATCACCATAGTGCGGATACAGAGTTGGCAGGAAAATCAAATGCCTTGAAGTTGACAATCGAATATCAGGTTTCTAGACATCTAGAAAGAAAAGCACAAGGATTAACCTTGAATCTAAAGCACAGACCATCTACAAATTTCTTACTAAAACTTAAATTTTGACTTACAGGATCCTCACTGAACAACCAAGTACTTTGGGATTAAGTAAAGAGAGCCCAAGGATGTAATATTCATCCATCTTTGAAGTTTATATCATTCAATCTCAGCATTGTGTGCCTGGACCTCACTAGTTCAGACCCCCAGAGGGAGGGGTTTTTTAAATGTTATCAGTCATATTCTTATCAAGAGTATATAAGAAATTTGTATGAAAAACACAATAGCATATCCCACCAACTTGTATTTTTAGATGTTCTCTATTATGTTGTTTGTTCATAACTCTACAGGTTACATGGACAAATGTGATTGTTGAGTGGGGCAGTGTAGAAGGACACGAATCCCTCTCTACAGGGAAGAAGATTAAGCTGATCACAATGACATGATGAGTTAGAATAGCCTGGTGCATGATGACCAGAGGTGGAGAGAAATGACATGGTTTATTTAAGGTGAAAATAGTGAATGAGAATTATGATGGTAGAGTCCAATTAAGATAATTCTCGATCCTGAATTTCCATTATTGCAAAATGAGGAAAGAAAACTGGGCTTCATAGAGGAGTGTAATGTCGAGAGAGGGGAGGAAATTGCTAGATAAATAGGATGTCATTCCATGAATGATTTGCCTCCTGTATTTCAGCCCTGTCACTGCTGTGCACAGTTCACTGGTTGTACATAAAATGGATAACCAAAGAAAAGAGCTTGCCATGGACACATGAACATGTTTTTACCTGTGGTTGACAATGTTTAAGTCTGGTGCTACAGGTTTCCAAGCACAGTTTACACATCCTGTTTATAATTGTTTAAACTTAACCCTCCCAGGACACAAGGTAGAAGAATCAGGTCAGTAGGAAAAGACAAAGACTAGTATCACCTGGAGTTTTTAAAAGATTAATCATAGAAAACAAATAAATTAAAAGACACTATTTGAAAAGTGAAATATGGACATCAGATAGACAAGGGTCACAAAACAGGTTTAGAAAAAGGGAAAATGATGATGGGCATCCCTCCTAGTTCTGCTACCCTCTAAATTCTTCAAGGTGTCTACCACTGAGCAACATTTAGTAGCTTATTTATGTTTATTCCCAAGCATCACCCAATTGGGAAATAAAATAACAAAAAGTATGAACTCACACTCCAGAAAGCAACATGCAGGCAGCTAATTTACCCATTGAAGAAGTTAATTAAAAGAACTGCCATGGCAGGAGACGCTGTGTTTGGTATAGATCTCCAAAGAGAGAAAGAAGATGATGGACAGAAGCCAGTATTGGTTAGGGGAGCAAAACCAGCACTGCTGGGGAAGCATCCTGAGTAAACTCTTTCTGGAAAGCATTTGGCAACATGCCTCGATTCTTAAAATGCACAGACATTTTAGTAATTCGATGTTTACGAATTTATACAGAGGAGCTATTAAGAAAACGTCTCAGGGCATGTGAGTTCATTGATGAACCCTGGAAAGTGCATTCTGGTGCACAATAAACCAGTGTCAGCCCAAATCTCAGAAACAACTGAAACAGCCAGGTGAATACAGCCCTGGAGAAGAGCAGTCAGCCAGGGGCCCGGCCATGTATCACAAACTAGGCACTGCTGGGTGTCTGCGGGACTCGGAATGTATCGTTGACACTGACTCAAAGGGCAAAGCAGACAGATGTGCACCCGCAGTCGGACCATCCCTGGGGAGGTTTTGTTTTTTTTTCACTTTGTCCCTTCTCAATAGACTAAAAGATTTTAAGATGTTAATTTTATAATCATAAAAAGTAGCAATCTCGCTCTCTTATAAAGCTCCAAATCTACCAAAGATATGCAGTTTTGGGAAACATAAAACTTAAATGTAATATAAAAGCTAAGTTACAGTTCTGTATATCCAAACAGAAATGGCTACGGTTGAAAAAGACACTTCCTCTTTCTTAATCATTTTTCTATTATGGTAATATAATTTTACAATGTTATCTATGATTCAGAACTATAGGATTCCCTCTACTCTGCAATCTCAAAACCAACACATCCATAACCCCACCACCATCCACCAACTCCTCTGCCCTTGCTCCCCACCCCTCTTTCAACTCTGATAGTCTTAACTAAACAGACACATTCTTAAATTTGGCTTGAATTAAATAAAACCTAGAAATGCCAGAGTTCTGGCCTAATGACCCATAAAGGTCACTGTCAGGTTTTAGGAAACAACGTATTTTTTATGAACATGAGGGTTAGTCAATAGGCCGATTCATGGCCTGTGCTCAGCACAGCCTATAAAGTCATTTCATCAATTTTGTGATTTTACCTGAAGAAGTAGTGCTGATTGTCACCCACATTTAAATAAGCAAGATTGTTAGGTTTCCTAAATTGTTTCCTGAAAATCCTATTACACTTTACATCCCAATCATGATAAGCCTCTGCCACGGCACCTGCTTTGCCTCGGTCTGGTTATGTTGTTGCTGCATTGATTGGGGAAATAACCTGAAATAAGTGATTTTATCCCTTTGTGCCATTCGTTCTGCTTATTTGTTCGCCGAACACAAGCCGTGATGATCACTTGGTAACTAGGTGGCCTTTGTCCACAATCAGCCCTCTGATGAGTCTAAAACAGATGCTTTCAAATGAGAATTGTGGTTTGGGGCGGGGGGTGGGGGGGTTCATGAATACACATAATAAAGGAAAAACTTGAACTCTTCGACTACCTGTGAGACATATACAGGTATGTAAGCCCTCAGCAACTAACAGGGGCATGATCAGCTGAAACATGGGGGACAATAGCCCAAGTTAACTGGTTTGTGCTGTAAGTTGTTCCTTGTACTCCTCTTCCTCCTGCCAAACACTCTCCCCGCCAGCCCTGGAAGCTGGTGTGCACAGCCAGCCCAGCGCTTTGAACTCATCTGAATGGCTTCCAGCTATGCCCAGGCCCTGTCCTACAGCTTCAACACCTAAACACAAGGACTCACACATTGTGTCCTGTGCAGTGCTTGAGCAGCTGCCCCCAGCCACCTGCAGTGATCACCTGGCTCAATTAGCATGTCCAGAACCCCATCCCATGTTCCTGCAGTCCTGCACCTCCATGCTCCTCAGCTCCGCTGTCCAGGGCCTCCACATCTGTCCATCTGCTGGGCAATGGTGTTGCAGCCTCATTGTCCCATATGCGTATTGCAGCCATTGTCCCGTCTCTTCTACCATCTCTGCTGAGCCGACCTCTCCTCCCTGCATTTCTGCAATGACCTTCTAATTGGTCCACCTGCTTGGTGATGCATTCTCTGTGAACACCTCCAGAAGACATCTTTTAAAACCATCCCTTCTTTGGGGTCATGGGACTATGTTGGAAGTAGTTGCACCTTGCTAGGAATGTGCTGGGGTCCCGCAATTCATGCACTTTCAACAGTGCATTGCATGGAGTGTGTTTCTCCGTAGTAAAAACAATGGCTTTAAAAAAAGGCTACCCTTATAACTGGGTGACTGAAACTTTACTTTGTTTAAGCACCTAATAGTTCTGCTAGAAGACTGTTCTTTTTATTGGATAGGTGGATAATCCAAAGACTGAACAAATAAAGGCTTGAATGGATCAGTTTATTTTTAATATATGAAGATCTCAAATTATGAAGCTCATGAATCCTTTCCAGTTAATTCCGCTAATTTCTCTGTGTTCATCAGAGAGAAGTTCTAGTGGAAGAAGCAGATGTTGATGCTTTCAGTTAAATTCACCAGAACTAATACGTCATTCAGCTTCCAATGGCTCTTCACTCTGGCTATTGTTGTTTTTTTCTCTTTTAGTGTGTTTTTATAATATTTATTTTATTTTTGTAACTCTTTTTGACATTGGTTTATAACACTTCATATGATTTAGGGGTGCAGGTGCACCCCTCGTCAGATCCATTACCGCCCATCAAGGCCTGTAATCCACCACCTATAATCTCCCACCACTGCCCATTGGGCCCCTCCCCATTTTGCTCCCCACTCCCACCTCCCCCTCTGGCAGCCTCAGTTCTGTAGTCAGATGTCAGGGGACTTATTTGGTTTAGTTTTGTCTTTCCTTTGTTGTGCTTCTCTGTATTCCACATATGAGTGAAATGTCCTGTGTTTCTCTTTTGCCTTCTGACTTACCTCATTTAATATCATCTCCTCTAGCCCCATCCATTTTATTGCAAATGTCAAGATTCCATTGCTTCCTATGGCTGAGTATTATTCCATTGTGTAGATAGACCACATTTTCTGTGTCTCTTCGTGTGTCATTGGGCACTTGGTTTATTTCCATTACGTGGCTGCTGTAAACAGTGCTGCATTGAGATCAGGCCCATGCACTGACATTTTTCTTCATATCCCCATGGTGGATAGGACAGAACTACTCTTCTAGTGTAAGACTGTGGATGTCCACGTGATATGCTTTTTCTTACTCAATTACCATTTTAGTGAGTGTCTGTTATACAGTTAGGCCCATGGTCACTAAGAGAATTATCCACTGCTCAGTCATAGCTGCAGGTCTCTGCTCTCTTTTTTTCTACATATGGGTACCCTATTTCCATTCCCTGCCTTTTATTCTGATCCCTTAAAGGCCTGAAAGACACCACCCACCCACCCCTGCAATCCTCTTATAAAGCCGTCTGTGATTCCTTCCCTGGGTGATCTTTTGTTATGGGAGTTTTCATGGCACTTCATCTCTGAGACAGTTAATAGGTCTTATCATACACAGTCCTATAATGTGAGTTTCATTTCTTATTGTACAAGTGTGTGTGCATTTTCTCTCCCCTGGTAGAACCGACTCATTTACTATGTGTTACTCAGAGTGCTAAGTGATGCCTTGAATTCACAAGATAGCTGCCAAAAAAATGAAAACTGGAAATGGCACAAGGAAATGGAAGTTTCTCCAGATCTCTGATTTGGGCAATAGATTAACTTGGAGAACAAAAGGGAAAGGAAGTATATATAGAAGAAAATATGCAGTAATGAATGTTCAAACTTG
Source organism: Galemys pyrenaicus (assembly GCA_019455555.1). Lineage (NCBI taxonomy): Eukaryota > Metazoa > Chordata > Mammalia > Eulipotyphla > Talpidae > Galemys > Galemys pyrenaicus. The sequence continues at coordinate 598,510 of JAGFMF010011402.1, forward strand.
GCGATATAGAAATAGAATTTAGAAAGATGAACTGGAGAATGATCAGCAGAGACTGTAGTTGAAGTTTGATGTTCTTATCCACTGTCAGCATATTTTCCATGAAAAATAACCTCTGAATAGAGTGTCTCTAAGAGGCAAGGTAATTTGGAGCACAAGAGTATGTGTTTATATCTGAGCTCTGACACTCGGCTGCTCCCTGTCCTTGGGGGATTGTTGTAAACCCTTAAATCTTTAGTTATAAATCTGTGCTGTGAAATCAGTAGCAACTTCTCTCTTAGGGTTGGGGTAAGGATTGAATAAAGCAGCGTATGTGATATGGAAATACCTCCATAAATGAGGGTTTTGGTTGCCATTCATGTTATTATGTTGGAGTGACAGTACCAGACAGTTTTGATTTAACTGAAAATAAGACCTAATTTTAAAGTGAATCACATTTCATCTCAATCTGGTTTTTGTTCAACGTATTTCATGGAAGATTGTCATTGTATATATTTTTAGTAGAGGTCACCAGAATTAACTATTTGCAAGAAAGAGTATTTGTGCAAGTTTTTTCAAAACTGAATGTTCTTCATTTTATGAACTGAAACAACTTCTTAAAATTTCGCAAGCTGCATGGCCTGAGGCTAAAAAGAAACTGACAAAAGATGAAAAGCGAAACTTTCTCTTGTGTTCATGTATTCTGCTTCAAAAGACTGCACATCACATCACCTCTCTTCAATTTCAAGTAGCAGATGTATGTGCCTGCCATTGTCTGATTGCTCATATATATTGTAGACAGTCCAGTCTTACCTGACCTTCATTTTCACCTACAAGTTCAATGCCACTGAATAAGAGAAGCAACCTCTTCTGGCTCAGTTTCCTTATCTGTGGAATGGAATTGGTTCAAGCTTTACATGAGTTAATTCATGCATGGTGATAAACAAAGACCCTGGTATATAACAAGAACTGGAAAATGTTAGGTGTTTGTAGCTCTTGTTCTGTTTTTTCCAGTGTGAACTAATTTGGGGTGCCCAGCTCTGCCACATTCTGAAATTGAATGCTTGTCTTTTAGCATCATCATAATCCAACAACTTTCTTCCTTCTTTCCTTCTTTCCTTTAGCTATTCAACCATTCAGTGAGTGACTGTTGAGGGCTTGTTGAAAGTTGAACTCTTTTTAATCCTGGCCATGTGAAAGCTGAGTTAAAACTCAAGTCCCTGATTCTCAGCTGTCACTCTTTTCTCTCCATGGATGTGTCTTCATAAGACTTCTTTCCTTGAGAACCAGGAATGAAGGGCACTCTTTAAAATGACCCTAATATACACGAGTATCCCCAGCTGCCCTCCACCAAGGATAAGGCTGCTCCCATGAACTCAGTTTGAGTCTTCCATGTTCATTATCACAGGTGGAATGAGGAGGATGTGCTACCTATAGTATAAAAAAAGAAATCTCCAAGGTGATAGCCATCCTTATCTTTGGGTGGGTTATAGATTTCCCATCTGCTTCCTCACTTTACCTTTACCTCCTTTCCTTTACCAAAGGACACAATGTGTGCTGTTCTAATGCTTTTCTTGTCTCTGTTAGTCTCTGTTAGTGGCCCTTAGCTCATAGTGACCATGTGCCAGAGACCCATACTGGGGGAAGCATGATCTGCTACCCTGCACAACCTAATTATTTTTAAGTACAAATAACTTTTAAAATTATCATGAGAACAGCTTCCTCCTCATTCCTGGGAAGAGTCTAAAAGTTGTCACCGGGTCAGAACCTCTCTCACCAGTTCTGGGTCTGGCCATACATTGCCACAAATACAAATAAAAAGGGCCTTTTGGTGCAGCAGAAGAAAGAAAACTTATTTTAACCAACAGGGTAGTGTAGCGGTCAAGGAAATAGCAGTAGGATATAGGGAGAGGGCCTAGCTACAGGCCAATGGTGTGAGGTGGATCTGTAGCTACGGGAGGAGGCAAGCCCAGACAGAGGTCCACCAGCGCCAAGGTCACCCCCCTTCCCAACCCAGCAGAGTTCCTTGTAGCAGAAGCCACCCTCCAATCCAAGAGAGCCAGCCCACATACCACCACCCCTTTTAAAGGCTCCCAACATGGCCACGCTGCTCCACGCCCTTCCCAGCTGTTTTGTGCTTACTTAGGTCATCAGGGCAGACTTCAAACCATGGCAATGAGCTGGATCTTCTCTATTTGGTGTTGGGGCTGTAAGTTAATGCCTCACCCTGGTGGGTGACTGGTGAGTGACCCACAGAGAGCCCAGAGGTGCAGGATTCAGCCGGCCCCTCCAACATTCCTAGAAGCAACTGCATTGCCCTCTCCCAGTTGGAGACAAACCTCATTTCCCATGACTGAAGTCTGGCTTGTTATTCTTCTGTTACAGACATTTCATAGAAAATTCTAAAGAACCTATAATCTGCAGATTCTTAACTTAGAATGGCAAGATCATAGATATGCCTGAGTTTTTATTCTTTGTTCCAAACAAAATCATCTTTTGTTTATAAAATTATTTTTAAGTTTATCCAGGTTCTGAAAAAAAGTGTGAACATCATTTTTTAAACTATTAATCCAACATTTATATGAATATGGGTATCTTGCTTTCACTGATCTATAGCAGCATGGTCTACACTTTAAAGGATGCTGCTGGTCTATTCTCAGCTTTGCAGCAAGATAAGATTAATGGCTGTAACTGGTAACAACGTTGTTTGAGAAATTCAGGAAGTAAGATTTGTCTTGGATACTAGGAAGAGTGTATCAGTTTAAACCAGAACTTGCTTGTTATCTTATAGCAAAGGTCTGATTTACTTTTGTTCAAAAGCAAAATTAATCCAAGTGGATTTGGAATGTAATCGGCTTTATTAAATGATTTGTGAATCAGGCAACTTCCCATGTAGCAAATAGAAGGTGCTGCAAGAAAATTGTATGAAATGGAAGGTTTCTTATAGTCAGAAAGAGGGTAGGACAAGAAAAGGAAGATTTCAGGAAAGGCTGCCTTAGGACTAGGCAGAGGTGAGAGGAGTAATATCATGGAGATGGTCTCATCAGGGCCAGACAGAAAATTCCAGATTGATGAGTTTAAAATTATACTTTGAAGAAAAACTGAAACTAGTGAGTTAGGCATTAAGTCTTGGTGGGTCTTGACATAAAGTCATCTCTTTAGTTCCATTTGGGGTTTCTTTCTTTCTAACACTTCCTAATGTCAAGAACAACTTACTGAGTTAACCAAACTGTGCTTCTAGAGTTAACCAAACTGTGCTTATTTTTAAAATGTGCCAAGAATAATTCTACTTATGCGTCAGCATTTATGTGTATGTAATGGTTTTAAAATGAATTCAGTATTTGAAGCAGAAGCCCTGAGTGCAATAGTGGGGAGATAGTGCAGCGCCTCTCCCTACTGACCAACATTAGCGCCCCCTGCAGTCCTTTCATTTATCTCCATCTCTGTGAGACTCCACTTAGAGTGAGTCCATGAAAGATTAAACTTCACTTAAGCCCCACGATCCCTACAGCATCCTCTTCTGAAATATTAAGGAGAACTTAGAGGTTATTTGCTCCGATCAGACAATCCCTGAACTGCCTCCAGGAAAACAAAGAAGTTTGGGTATGAGGAACAATCCAGTTTTTACTTACCTAGTTATTTTAATATTTTTAATTTAGAGTTATCTTAAATTGGGAGGTGTGATCACTTATTGTGAAAGGTTGACAAAGTTTGAGTAACTGAAGAAAAGTCACAAAAGTAAGCCAGCTCTCACTTCAGCTCTTAACAGAATTTTCCCCACAGATATACTAGGAATACTGATATTCTCTTGGTCATATCCACTGAGGCTCTCCCATAATATCCATCGTTTTGTAAAACTAGGAGAGATACAATTATTATTTAAAATGTATTATTTAAAAGTATTAAATGAAATTCTTTTTTTAGCACTCTCATAAGCCTCTTTATTATGTGTGTTTTAAAACAGTTCTCTGCACACGGTAAAGATGAATAGCACATCCATTCCCTGAAATAACACTCTTCTCAAAGTAGTAGACAGCTAGGACTCTTAAAAATTATCTCTATGTTTTTATTGAGATTCAGTTGACCACATTGTGTCATTTGAATGTGTAAGTTGTGTAAGTTGAAGGTGTACAATGTCTTGATTTTAATGCATTTTATGTTACAATATAATTACACTATAGTATAAGCTAACACCTCTACCATGTCCTAATTATTTCTTTTTTGGAGGTGGGAACAATTGAGATCTAATCATTAGCGATTCTGAAATATGTAAAAGGCAATTGTTACAACACAGTATTGACTATATTCACAAAGTTGTGCATCTTATCTCCAAAATTTATTCACCTTCTAGTTACACATTCATAACCTTAAACAATATTTTCCCAAATTCCCCTTCCTAGGTTGCCCCCTGGTACCACCATTCACCTATTAGTAACAGAATTATACAAACTTGAGTTTTTTCAAACTCCACATGTGTGGTATTACACAATGTTTATGTTTCTCTGTATGACATCTCAGTATATTACCCTCAAGGTCCATCTGTGTTGTCATAAATGTCATGATTTCCTTCTTTCTCATGACTGAATAATATTCTACTGTATGTATCATGCTTTGCTTAACAGGGATACTTCTGAGAGATTGTTCTATTAGGTGATTTTGTCCTTGTGCAAATGTCATAAAGTGCATTTGCACAAATCTGGATGTGTAGCCTACTGCACACCTGGGCTGTGCGGTACAACCCACTCTCCACTCATACTCTCTGTCATTGACAAAAATGGAAATCATGTTCGCTTTCCCTGTTCATCCATCAATGGGCACTTTACATGTTTCTACAGCTGGCTATTGTGAATCATGCAGCAGTGAATCCACGAGTGCAGATAGCTTTTTAATACCCTGATTTTTTTCCTTTGGATAAATACCAGAAGTAAAATTGTTGCATCAGATGGTCTACTTATTTATAACTCTGTGGAAACCCACCACACAGTTTTCCATTGTGGCTGCACCTGTTTACAACCTTACCAACTGTGCACAAGAGGCTCCTTTCCTTCTTGCTCCTGCCAACATTCACCTCTGGTTTCCTTGATGACAGCCCTTCCAACAGGTGTTAGTTAACCAGCGATTGTGATTTGGTGTGTATTTCCATGATGATTAGTGATCTTGAGCATCCTTTCAATTACCTGCTGGTCATTTTGGTGTCTTTGGAAAAAAGTTGCTGCTTTGGGAAAAAGCAGTTGCTCTGCACTTTTATAATCATTTTGTCTTTTGTTACTAAGTTGTATATGAGTTCTCTATGTATTTTGGATATTAACCGCTTGTCAGGTTCATATTTGCTAATATTTTCTCCCGCCTCATAGGTTGTCTTTCATTTCGTTGATTATTTTTGCTTTTTCTGTGCCCAAGTTTGTTGGTTTCTTGTGTCCCACTGGTTGATATTTGCTTTGAATGACCCATGATTATTGCAAAGTTTTGGTAGACTTTAACATTACATAGGCACTTTTGTTCTCAAAAGCACTGCTTGAAGTTGGTGTGAAAATCAAACACACACCACCTGGAAGGATTGTGTAGACAATCTTGATTCACAACAGCACCTTGAAGATATTTCAGGCACAAGTTATATGATTACCCAAGAACTCACCTGCATGCATACATGAGCTGTGCAGACATTGGAGGCACATGCAGACATGTACACATCTGTACACATGCACATCTGTAGCTCTTCCATGCATACCCACCCACTCACATTCAGACTTATAGGTAAGTACACACATACTGCACACACACACACACACACACACATAGGACAACACCAGTTTAGGGTGTCAGGAGCCTCCAGATTTTGATCACTCTCTCTCCACTTATGACAAAATGTGTGACTGGATGGTGTTAGAGAGGGTAGCAAGAGGAGTCCCCAAGCTCTCTTCCCCTCTGCACCCCTGCCAGGCCCAACTGTTTTGATAAATAATCTTGTTTGCCTCCATTCTTTTCTTTCCCTTGCACAGAGGCACAAATTTTCACTCTTAGAATAAGATGAATGATATATTTAAAATAAATCTCTGTGTGTTTATTACACTGATTTTTAATTCGTTGATTAATTCAAAATAAATTTAAAACATTGGATTTAAATGAATGGGCCCACTTATCTTTAGTTAGAGCTTCACCCCTGTTCAGGGATTGTGGTTGAGGTCTAAGGGTTAAAAGAAAATGAGGGGGTCACAGGGAAATCCTGCACAGCCACGGCACTGCGTGACTATTATTAAGATGCTATTAATAAGATACTATTAAGATAGCTATTATTAAGACACCTTTTTTGGTCAATCTGAGTTTTTTCCAAAATAGTATTCATCTGTCTTAGGAGAAGAAAACCTACAATTACCTCTATTAAAACAAAGTTAGAATCTAATGAAAATAATTAAGAATTTATTAAAGAAATTTTAATAAACCAATTATTGCTCATGAATATGGATAATCTCAAGGAAAAGAACCATTCTGTGCCTGAAATAAAAATAAACTATATCTTAATATATTTAATATACATAATTAGTTATTTAAATGTCTTCTCTACTAAACCTACTGTCAAAATTATATTTGGAAGAGCAGTAATTTTATGCTGATAAAGGGAAGCTATTGAATACATATAATTAATGGAAATATACTGTAAAACAGTTTTATTACAGATTATAATCTGGAAGAAATTAGCATATTTTCATCAGGTAAATTAAAATTTGCTAGTGACCATCAACCAAAATACTAAAGCATTTTTATGTTGCTTTCAGATAAGAATAAATGGGGTAGTTTGTTATAAATGCCGAATACTGCTGTGAATTCAATTTATTCCACAGTTTTCATGATTAGAAATTTTATATTACATTGGCTAATTTAAGATTATCAGGGAGTTAATGCAAAAAAATTACCAAAGTGAAATACTAGAGATAAATATTCAAATGCTAAATTGATTCATGTTTTTTAATGATTCAAATTTTTTCTCCTAAGAATACAATTTCTTTAGTGTCGATTTTTATAATCCCACTGAGGCCACTTCCTGTACTTGCATTTGGATTTACAATAACATTATATCTATAGCTGCTGTTTCACTATTTCAGACCACAGGTTCATGTGGCTAGCACCATAGTAAGTGAGGGATGTTCTGTGCTGGGAGCACCAGCAGGCTGGAAGGATGAAATGAATTCAACACCTGTTTGGGGAGAACCTTCTCTGCACTCTCTTGTTCCATGTGCCGTAAGTTCTCAGACAGGGTCTGTGTCTCCACCTGATGACTGATCATGTCATGGGGAAGAAACAAGAGCAAACAGCAAAAATCAGCCAGAGGTGGGAAAGCACAGGAAATGTGTATGTGAATGGATGAAAAGATGACTTAAAATAAGAGCTCTGATAGTATTTATCTGAAAAGGTAACCTAGATGAATCTTTGCATTTAGCACATGTAAGGTGTCAGTGAGTGGAGAGAAGATTCAGTGTAGCAGGGAAAGAAGTCCTGGGGACAAAGGGAAGGAGAGGGGAAAGAAGAGGAAGCAGAAGAGGAGGGAAGCTAAGAAGGGAGAAAAGGATAAAGACTTTAATTACCTAGTGCTACATAATAAACGACTCAAATTCACAGCTTTTCCCTTCCATTCCTTACCCCTTTTCTGTTTGTTAGAAAACAGTGAAAATCACTTTATTGTAAGAGAATGCCTTTAGATTTTTTGCTTCATGTAAAAATCTAAGTTTCTCTTACTAGTAAGGGTTTTTTTGTTTTGTTTTGTTTTTAGTTTAAATCTTAAAATATATTTTATTTTCTTTTTATAATTTGTATCTTTTACATCACTGTGTATTCCCTATGAAATTCCCACTACCAGTTCACCCATGAACTATCACCATAGTCTCTTGTGCTCTTCTCTTACTAGTAAGTTTTTGAGCAACATGTTTTACAGCAAATTGTGCCACCTGGGTATTTTCAAATCAGGATTTGTGAATGAAAAAGCTCACACTTGGTTTCTGTATATTTGCCTTATATACTTAGAACAACAGGCAAAAACCCTGTAATGTGACATTTTTTTTTAGTTCATCCTCAAATACTAGCGTCTATATTAATTTCATCTTCATATCCTTTTAAAAAAAAACACTTTATTTTGCTAGGGTAACAGCAGTCTTGCAGACCACAAATGAGAGAATGATCATTTTGATTGTTTAGATGATCCACAATTTAGTAAAACATTCCTTAATGAAATGAATAAAGAAACAACAATGTGTATTACTTAAAACTTGGCACATGCATGTACAATCCTAGTATTCTATCAGTCCAAGTCAAAATAGGTTTTAGATTGCTATCTGTGTACCATTGAGCATATTTTGTAGACTCAATTTAAGAAAGCGATGGAAATGCAAACATACACAGAAGCAAATGGAATACGGTTGATGTGATAAAACTGAGGTAGGCAGCATTTTTCTATAAAAGGTCAATCCCCCTGCCTAGGCATGAACAGGGATAACTATGTTCCAATAAAACATTATTTATAAAAACAGGCTGGCAGGATTTGCTCTTCAGCCAACCCGCTTTACTAAAGATTGACTTACACATACTGGACACCAACATGATTTGTTTTCTTTGCATTTGTTTAAGAACTTCTCATTAAATGTAATTTTAATAGAAAAGTTTGCCTCTGTCACATTTTAATAGAACAGGTTTAAAACTTAGTAATTTGAATTATTAACAATCTAGTATCATCGGCTTTCAGATGAGCATGATACATACCCTTGGAGAGTTTGACATCTACAATACAAGGAACTAATAAAATAGATTTCAGAAATAATGTGTTCTGTTTATTTTACTCACAATATAATAGATGAACTGCAATCACATCTCAACATTTATTGAAAATTTGTTTGTCAATTACTCTGGAAGTTGTGTTTTTAAAGACAGCTATAATATTTGATTAGAATCTGTAGTGATGATGTCTATTTAGATTAGTCTTTAGCGAAAATACAGTCTTTCATTGGAAAATAGAATATTAATCTGTTTCTTTGACCCCTATTTGTGCTGTCTTGAACAACAGATAGAATTTTTAAAAAACATTTTCGTGTGGTGTTACATATTCTTTATACTTAGGATCATTTCTAAAATAAATCCCATTGTAAGTCTTTTAAAAAATATTTAAAGTCTAAAGCATTTCATCTCTTCTGGAAGTTTTGCTTTTGCTCAGCCTTCATTAGTTACTCTTGTGCTCTGGCCATTGTGGACATGCCTTCCACTTTCTTCTCTGCACCTTTTGTCATTATGCAAGGAAAAACCATCAGTTGGTCCTCCATAACCTTTGCATTGAAAAACATTTGCAGGTGACAATAAATTTCAATGCCTTGTTGAGCCTGTGCTCATCAGCCCTGGGTGGAACTGGATTCTAGTAAGGTCCTGGGTATGACGTGTTCTGCATGGAAGCTAAGTGAGTCAGAGAGGCCACATGGGTAGAGTGAGACCTCAGAGAACAAGATGTCTACTTCCCATCACAGCTCTGGGTTAGACTTGGGTTTACTGGTCCATTGTATTAGTAGAGAACAGGTGTCTGGTTGGTGTCCTCCATTCAATTGTTCTTTCAGCCTGGGTTACTCTCCAGAGTTCACCACGGTAGTCATGTCACAAGCCCTCATTCCAGTGGTCAGGCTTGCACAGGCTTAATGGTTCACACAGATGTCCCTCAGTTGGAAGTGTGGGCTGGGGCACAAGTTCCACACTCTTTATCCTTCCAGTCCGGGCTGCATACCTGAGCCAGTGTGGAAAGGACTGTTGGTGCCCATCCAATAGCCCTGTCATGTGTCTTTTGCAGGGGTCCTGTGGAACCTCTCATCTTGTGATGCCCTCAAAATGCCAATCATCCAGGACACCCTGGCAGTGTTGACTAACGCCGTGATCATCCCACACTCAGGCTGGGAAAACTCACCTCTTCAGGATGATCGGAAGATACAGCTGCATTCTTCACAGGTGCTGCGAAATGCCACCGGATGCCTAAGGTGAGCACTGTGTCATTGCCCCTCTGGCTGACATGTATCTGCTCTGTTTCTCTGTGACTTTCATCACTGTTCTAGTAAGGATTGGAATGTTCTGGAAAGGTGAATGTTGCTATGGCATCTAAGAAGTTAGCAAAATCCATTTCTGACAAGGTACTAACAAGGTATTGTAATCTCCACTGTTCAATGGGTCACCAATATTAGACATATTCAATACAAACTCTTAGGTCTCAAGGAAAATATAAACAGTTTTGATACAACCAAAAATAATTCACTTTTTTTTAATTCAATACATTAGTTCACAGTAATTTCCCCTATTATGTTACATAGAGTAACCTGTAGAATAGAAAGGCTGGTCAGTTGGCTGGTGGAGTGTATGATAGATATATAAGAATATAAATGTGACATGTAGCTATTCTTTTTTATTTTTAAAAGTGTTGTATATGACTTCAAGAACCTATACTTCTTATAAATAACTCTTTAATAAGTCCTGCTGAGTGTATTTTTAAATAATAAAAGTAAAGAAGGTGTTACAATTCTCTCCCAGTGCATCTGGACAAAATTCATCCCCTAAAAATCTCTTGAGATGTTTTACAATCATCTTTATATTTTGTTTCATTTTTGCTCTTAGAAAAGAAAGTAATAATCAATGTATAATTCTTCCAAACTCTAGAAAGTATGCTGTCAAGAATGTTGCATTTTGTAGTAGAGCTTGAAATCTCTGCTGACTAAGCTTACTGATGGGATGGGAACATAAGGGCGACTTAAAATTCCTTATCAAATAATCTATATTTCAAAAGTTCAGCATGCAGGAGGGTTTGTGCTGGGCTACCTCAAAGCTGCTATTTCTCCTACAGTTGATCAGTTTCTAGTTGCAAAAGCCAGTCTCCACTGAGAAGGAACAAAATCACCTTGGACATTAATAATAATTATCTTATGAATATTTATAACAATGCTCTCAGCCTCCAGTTTTGAGAGGGGTGTGTATGTTTGTGTGTGCATAGAGGGAGATAAAGAGAGTTCACCTCCATAAATATCAACGCGCATTCACCAGTAGGAATACGGAAGCCTTTGATGAGGTTTCTCTTCCTCAAGGTCATGAAATAAAGATCTTTGGGTGTGATTTCTCTGCATAGACTCTACCATAAGCCAAATTTACAGGCTTCCAAAGCCCACTGCAGAGATATCAACTTTATAAGCTGCTGAATTCTCTTATCCTGCTGTAGTCTACATCCCGCACAAAAAAATGCAGTCTTACAAAGACTGAATGGCAGGCACTTCTGAACCTTTATGTCTGCTTTTACTGTTGCAGTTATTTACAACTACTACAAGTATTGTTTCCCTTCTGAGCTCCCTTGACTGTCAGAAGAGTGACATCTGATGAAGACTGTGGAAGGAAGGGCTTCATAATTATCCAAGTAGAGACCTGTTAGCCCTGTTCTCTCTGAAGAAACTAGCAGTCTGATTAGAGACTCTTGGTGGTTGAGTTAAGGCTGTGGCCACCACCGTTAGGAGTGAAAGCCCAGTAGCATTTCATGAAAGCCAGATGAAAAAGCGAGGCCACAGTCCCCTTGGTGGATCTTCTAGATGAATTCAGGTCTGGGATGTGACTCAGAGCCAAGTGGGGTGTATCACAAACACAGGAGTGTGGCCCTTGCTGGCACATTATAGGGAGCCAGGAAGAAGGACACCTGATAGAAAAGAAGTTCCATGTAACCAAACCGGGTTCACCCAGTCAGGAAACAACCAGATTTCATGTTTTCTCACTTCACTGAGCTTACCATGTGAATAGCAAAACAGAACCCATCAAAATGTGGCAAATATTTCACTTCTTGCTTAATTCATTAATCTCATGCTGTTCTGTAGAAATGAATATAGTTTCTCCTCTTATGTGAATATGTTTCTGAATTATTCCACACTGGGGAGCAAGTAGGACTAAGAGAGGAAGGAAATAGCCCTGGGAAGGGGATAAAATGAAATTATCAATAATGGTTCAGTGAATGAAAGGGTTCAAGAAATGTCTCCTATTAATTACCATTTACTTAGAACCAATATTGGCAACACACCAAAACAGACTTAGATATTTATGTCATAGTAGAGGATGCTGAATTGTCCTATGTAAAGTTACATACATTCCAGATCTCTCCCAACAAAGCAGGGTCTTTACATTATAGAAATTGTTTTATATACTGCTCCTGCCTTTGAGCAGTATCATCCATGTGTGCTGTATGCCCAGGAGGGACCGAGGAGCAAAAGTAAACATGGCGCCCTCACTTCAGAAACTGAATGGAAGCAAATGGCACCCACATCATGAATCCTACTGTGACTTCTCAGTGGTATTTTATTTATTTCATTTTTCTAGTGGCATTTTAATGCTATGATTAGGTGAGTGGGGAGGAGTGGGGGGGGAGGGAATAAGTCACTCAGTTTGGTCACAAAAGGTTTTAAGAATCAGATGAGACTGGGGCTTCACCAGTCAGTAAAGTAGAAATGCTTTGTGGCCAGAAAGAGGGGCAGACTACTTGCTCTCTGGTGTGGACATGAGAGAACTCAGAACCTGGAGGTGATCCAGGACCCTACAGAGATGCCGGGAAGTACATCGTGCATAGCTGTGGCATGCCAGGTGGTGAAAAGCCTTCAAAGCACATCTATGAAAAACAAACCTGAGGCTATAATGATTAGAGACCTATGGTGATCATTGTCCAAGAGCATCATGGTCAGCTAGTCTGGGGGCAGTTGTACAGAAAAGGAGAGCAGAAGGGGGTTAGAGGAAGTGGGGGCAGGAGAGGAGGGAATAAGAGCAGAGCTGAGACTCTATCAGGAGTACCTGCAGACTTTGTTTTAAGAGACCTACTCCAGGCAACAGTAAATATCAGTATTTTGTTCCATTGCATGAAATTCAACTGATAGATAACTGTGAACCAGTCTCATAACTGCTCACAAGTTCCTTCTGCTTTCCTCTGGTAGTTTTTTTCTTCTCATGACATCATTCTTATCAAAATTATAATTTTAGTATCTTATCAATTGTATAGAGTAATTTCCTGGCACAAATCATTATTTTTTTGAAATTGAGGGTCAAGAAAACAAATACCCCAAAGCAAGAGGGGGTAGTAAACACTCAAGCTCTGCCAGCTGACAGGTAATGCAATAGACTCAGCACAAATCCTCGTGGAACTCAGCAATTATTTGAACCTAGTCCTTAAAAAATGTAAAATAACATCAGGATCATCTCAATAATTCAGTCAGATATGGGTTTATACCTTTGTGTGGAAATATTTTTCCATCAAAATATTTAGAAAGAATTTGGTGCTTCTTAATCAGAAAAAATCACAGCAGTTCTTGTTCTAGTCATTTTTATGGACTAAATGTATACTTTATACAAAAATTATATAGTGAATTTGTTCAATAAGCTGATCTAGTGAGCTTATATGATATTTTCTTACCTTCATCTGGTCTGTTAATTTACAGCTTTAATCTTGAAAGCTACCAGAATTATATAAAAATACACATTACATATTGTGATTCTTCTTCCGAAGTACCATCCATAATTCCTACCACTAAGTCATGAAATCAGGCTCAGAAATAAGCATGTGACACAGGAGTTTGTTTATCTGGTAACAGAGAACAGCAAATTGCATACACAGGTGTTTGTGTGTGTGTGTGTGTGTGTGTGTGTGTTCACGGAATTCAACAGAACACTCTGGAGAGCACTGTAACTACTTTGGTATAAACCAAGTAGTGTCACAACTCAAGACCAATACAATTTGTTTGGTGACTTATGGCTGTTACTAAGTTTTGAGGCAAAGAAACTAGTGACTGCTACAAAAATTGAAATATTGTTTATTACTGAAATTCTCTTCCCCATTTTTTAAATTTTAACGCTTATTCTTTTTTTTTTTTTATAAAGCTGATGGAGAAGGACTTTTTTTTTTTTTAAAGATTTATTTATTTTTGCATACAAGAACTGGAGTACAGGCCAGAGTCCAGGGTGGTGAGAGGATTCACCAGAGACAGAACGGGGAGCAGAACAGGCAGACTGACTGAAACACACTGCTGAGGGGAGCAGTGGGTGAGGCAGGAGAGGTCTGCTACACCATGTGGGTCCCCTTCCTGGCTGGAGGCAGGAATTGAACTCGTGCTGCAGTGAATGCGGTTTGCTTCATAGTGTGTTGCTCAACCCATTGCGCCACCAGGGAGGCCCCGCTTATTCTTTATTAGAGAAGCATTTTAAAAAGTAAGGCATTATTGTTGAGAACCATCTTGTGGTATTAAAATTCTTTTTAATTCTTTCCCTTTGTATACTTCAACTTATAGAAATTTTCCACATCCTGTAAGTATGAGGAGTTAAATATGATTAAGTCCTTGCCGTAATTAGATACCTTATAAATTTTTTGAGATTGTATCTATCTTATTACCATTCAATATTGGATACTTAGAATCAAAAAATTACAAGTGGGAAGGTGTTGTCATGAAGTCATTATTTATATATATTTAATGTATATTCAATATATTTCAGTTAATTGCATTCAGTATATGTCCTTAGGAGATGTGTTCCCTGATAGACAGTTACAGTGGAAAAGTCTTCTTTCTCCAGAATTCCAAAGAAGTTGAGGAATGGAGCTATGTGGAATTCTGGAATTCTGATATTGTCCAGTATTTAGACAGTTTGGTACAGTTTTAAAATCTGTGTCCAGTTTCTTGGCCATCACTTTGGCAGTGGATATTGTGTCAATTTGTGATGGTAATAACTACACACACACACACACACACACACACAAGCGCAGGGCATGCAAAGAGGAGTACTCTGAGGAGAAAAGACTCCTGCTTTGCTTCTGAAAAACCATGGCAAATCTTCATGGAAAATGTCCTTCCATGTTGACATGGCAAACATTCAAGGATATATGAAACATAAAATGAAAAGTTAATGCCCTTCATCCTTTTCCATTTAAAATTCATTCTGGGGCAGGAAATGGAATTTTTCTAAAGCAGATTTGTTCCTGAAGTATCTGTCACTGAGAAAGAACAGAAATGGAAAAAAAAAAAAAAACCTTAAATTTCTTTGAGGAGGAAGTTGGTAAGAATGATGGAGGCGAAGTGGTGGGATTCCAGGAAGAACCCTGCTGGTGTGGGCATGCGTGCCACGTGTGTACACCCAGAGTCATCCTGGGGGCTCCAGCAGGGCATATGATGTGACCCAGTGTCACTTGAGGATGCTGGCTGCAGCAGCTGCATGCAGAATGAATGCTTCCTGGATTTGGCATGAAGCCTGGCTGTATTTCCCATTTAAAATACCACGCTCAATATCCTAAGGACCCGTCATGACCATCACCGTCACTTCACAGTGAACTGCAGGTGGAATCTTGCCGGGTGGCCTGCTTCACTTTTTAATCCAGTGCCCAGCTTAGTCAGACCCCTCTGAGGTACAAGTGCTGGGTACTCAGGACTTTGTTTCAGCCCAAGTATCTGCGTGTAAGCTGGCCTTGCTGACTTCCACAGCTCATTTCCTGTGCCACCAAGTCTTTTATTTATTTTTATTATTCTATTCCCTCTTGGGCATCTTGTCCTGAAGGACAATAATATACACCCCTAATTTTTTCCATCTATCTTTGTATACACCAGAATGCTATTAAACCCGTCAAAGGAGCAGTGCCGCGCCTTTTGCTTATGAGTATAATTAAACTCAGACCCTCAATTAGTCATTTTAACCCATATAATGGATGAGCGCTTGATCCCCTGGTGCCACTAATTCTAGAGTGACCTTGAGAAAACCCCTTCACAAAATAATACAAGTGATAATCACACTCTGGCTAGAAAGCTCCAAGGTTGCTTATTTTATCTGGTTTACTCCCGCATTTAGCCACAGGTAGCAAGAGGAATAATTATTATTTTTATGTTAAGTTCAGTTGGTTGCCAATGTTATTCATCTATTAAAAAGAATCTTTTTTAGAAAATCTTTTGGAAGTTTTTGAGTCTTGCACAGTGAGCTCTGGATTTATCCCAGTCTTATCATAGTGGCAGCTGGACTGAGCACTATTTATCCAGGTGCTTAGAATGGAAGGGCCTCGTTTACATGGATGCTGTGAACAGATCCCACTCATCCCTCTTACACATCCCACATTCCCACACCTGTCCTAATTCAGAGTGCCTCCTCATCTGAGTGTTCCACATATGATCCAATGTGTCCAATGTGGATGCAAATTCAGTAGTTTTCTCCATGGTTCCTGACTCAGCAGGAAGGGACTCCTGAGCCTGAAAGAAGGGCACAGAGTTTGGCAGCAGGGAGAGGAAGCAAAAGGAGAAGGGGTCCTAGGATCCCATGAGGGGTGGCTGGGGAGCCCACCTCTGTAGCTCCATTGGTGATGAGGGTTCCAGTCTCCCTACAGGGCACCCCAACACTTGAGCTGACTTCCACCTGCCCAGTTAGAAAGAGGTAGTATATGATGTATTGTTGAGCTAGGGCTTCCCTGCAGAGTGCACAGGCCGGATGGCCTCTACACAGCTCAGATCTGGAAGTCAGAAGTCTGAGATCAAGGTGTTAGTGGGGCTGGCTCTCTCCTTAGCTTGCAGCTGGCCATCTTCTCCAGGCCCTCCCATAGTCTTCTCTCTGTGCATCTGTGTCCTAATCTCTTCTTACAAAGACACCAGTCTTTACAGATAAGGGGCCATACAAAACCACATTGCATCTCTTTTTTTTATTAATATAAATTTTTTTTTAAATTTACATATACTTGCCATCAATTGTAATCCCCATGTATTCCCCATCACCATCTCACCAGTGCACCA